>MDKI01271513.1:0-41622 GCA_005239505.1 Nicotiana paniculata
AACTAGAGAGGGAGTTGAGAAATCATCTAAGGGAATGGGACTATGGCCGTGGACAAGTCATCACGGCGGGTAACTCTACCTAAGAATTTTGGATATTCCGAGATCTAGGTTCAAGGAGCTCAAACAAAGTTGTGATTGACCGGTTCAACATTGTCAAAGGAAAAATCTTTGGTCCCTTCTCGTGATGAAGACAATGTTCAGTAACAAGGATAAAACTTTACACGTTCTTTAATGATTACCTAAGTTTGATGTGGTATTTATCAAATAGTGTCAATATAAAGGATTACACATTTAGGAATCACCTATATAAGTGTGAAGTGGAAGCCGCTTCAATGAGAATTCTGTAAGGCCAATTCTCTACGCACTTATGAAACTGGGCGGTGTTCATGGTTGAAAAGAACACAACAATGAGAACCAAAAGACGGTTAAGGGTTGGTTTTGTGACATATGGTTGTCTAGGTATACACTAAAGTTCGACGGTTCAAAGATATCAAATCTACCGATTGACCGATTATATCCGACATATGCTCACTACGGAAAATTCAAAGGGAAACCTACCTATCCAGATACAATTAATCCTTACTTGCAAATCACACAACTTTCATCTATGTTCATTCTTGTTACAGCCATTCCCCATTCATGTGGGGGATTTTTTGACTTTAAGCCATTGGTCCTTAAAGACTAGAAGTGTAAATTGGGAAATGGTGGGAAATAAAATGGAGGGAAATGAAAATTTTGAATCAAGTGAGATTTGTCTTTATGAAAAATGAACTTTGTACCATATTGGTGAGGGAAAACTACACTTGTGTGTATAAATATAGAATCACTTCTTAGAGCTCTTAAAAGGAGTTGAAGAGAATGAAGCCTCGCACCGTCGTCATCGCTCGGCTCGGCTTCGGCTTCAGATTCGGATTCGGATTCGAATTTGTCAAATGATCGATAAGATTAAATTTTTGACAAAATTTACTTAATTAATTATTTAAGAATTAATTAAGTGTCAGTCAGTTCATTAACGGAATTAACTGGAATATCCAAAACGCTGCTTTTTCCTTCTGGACAGACACATCTTCCTGAACAGACATCACACCTCTTCTGATAATTGCCTATAAATTCCGAGGCATGACTTCCTTTTCACTCACTAGAAAATACAGAACTTCCTTCTGAAAATCCTGCATTCTACTTCGCAGTTTCTCTCTTAAACTCGTAAGTGTGATTTTGCTCCATTTTTTGAATTCGTTGGTATCCTGCAGTTTGTATTGCCACTGTTGCAGGAAGGTTTATTCCGTTTCATCCTGGGAGGAGTTAATCCATTACCTTGGCAACTTGTGAGGGGGTTAAAATTCCTTAAGGACGCACAAGGAAATTGTGGACTCGAAATATTTCTTATCATTTACAGCTTTTCAATTTCTTCTAACAGTTTCTATTTTCTGTTTTAACACAGTAGCTATAACAATATCTAATGATATGGAGAGTTTACCCATATTAATAAGATGTTGGGAAATTAAAATTAACTTAGAATCACCATTAAAACTTATCTTGGGTGGTGGAGGGACCCTTAAGGAGTTAGGTTTTAGAGAGTTTTCCTTTCTAGAGAAAGTTTTTATATTTTTGTGATGTGGGGGACGAAGCAGGGCTTTAAAAATGACCCCCCCCCCCCACGAGCGCCTCCGCGCACCTGACCGCGCTAAATGGCCAGAACACTGCCGCCTTAGCGCGGCCGCGCTACTGTAAGCGCATATTGCGTACTGTTCTGTAAAATGGGCATAACGTTTTGCACAGAGATCCGTTTGGGATCCATAATATATCGTTGGAAAGATATTTGAAATTACTACAACTTTCATGCTTTGGGTTTTCCAAAATTCCTTACATAGTTTCACTAAACACTTCTAGAAGACGGATCTTCTGCAAACTTAGTCGATTTTGTCGAATCTTATGCACCTCACTTTCCATCTTGATGTTGAAACAACTATTTTCATCCATAATCACCCCGATAGGAATTCATATGTTATAACCTTACTACTCCTTTAACTCATTCATAACTAAGCGAATTTACGGGGTGTTACATTATCTCTCTCTTGGGATCATTCGTCCTCGAATGATTGTACTGATTGTAACTTCTGCTAACTCCGGACCTTAAACGGGTCTGGTGGAAACATGAACTTTCATAAAAGCTTGCATACTAAACTGAATGAATACATGACTATTGAACTGTTGAGATACTGAACTGAATGACTACTGTATTGACTGAATATTGGTCTGCCATCGATACATGAATACTGAACTAACATGGATATATGAATATTAGACTGGAATTAATATTTGAGAATTGAAATAACATCAATATCAGAGTACTAAGCTGGCATGAATATCTAAGCATTAGACTGACATGAGTAGCTGAGTATTGAACTGACATGAGTATCTGAGTATCTGAGTACTGAATTGACATGAGTATCTGAGTACTGAACTAACATGAGTATCTGAGCACTGAACTGACATGAGTATCTGAGTATTGAACTGACATGAGTATCTGAGTACTAGAAACTTGAATGTTATAACATGACACGTGAAATAGTGGTTGTACCACCGTTAACTCAGATAGCAACTCCAACTCATAAGCTAATTGACCGATCCTTCGCAAGATTCTATATGGCCCAATATATAAGGGACTATTCTTCCCCTTCTTCCCAAATCTCATAACGCCTTTCATAGGCGAAACTTTCAGAAACACCCAATCACCAACTTGAAACTCTAGGTCTCTATGCCGCATGTCCAAAGAGGACTTTTGGCGGCTCTGAGTCGTATTCAAACGCTCTTGAATCAACTTAACTTTCTCTATAGTCTGATAGACCAAATTTGGTCCCAACAACTCTGCTTCACCAACTTTGAACCAACCAATTGACGATCTACACTTTCACCCATACAAAGCCTCGCACGGTACCATCTTGGTACTAGAATGGTAGGTATTATTATTAGCAAGGTCAATGAGAGGTATGTGATCATCACAATTAGTTTTAACATCAAGGACATATCCTTAACTGTTTAAATAATGCGCTCTACCTGGCTATCTTTCTGAGGATGAAAAACTTGTGCCTAATAATTTTTGAAAGAACTTCTAACATGATCTTCCCTCTTTAAGTCCGTCTATGTCTGGAACACACAATTTGTCTTGGTACCTCAAAGTACCATCATTTCCCCTTATTCAAAAGCCATCATCTTATACTTGTGAATCTCCTCTTTCAACTGCAACACATATGGATCATCAAATTATTTGTCCTTCTCTTTGGCTACTAAGGGGGGACAAGTTATATTCTAAACAACAACTTTACTATCTTTGGAGTATGCAAATTGAACTCCTAGCTGGGCTAAGCGGTGAATTTCTTTCACCAGAGTTCTCTTATTTACCTCAATGATGAGTTATACTTCCTACACTTGATTATCTTATTAAACACTTCCTGAAAATATAGAATTGTTGTGAGTTAACGATCTGACCACTACTCGGAATATTAGAGTCTCATGCAATGGCACTACCCTCATGATGCATAAATGGGCATGATTTTATATTTTTATGACCCATGCTAACTATGTGGGTTTCAGATCTCTAACTGGACATACTGATGATTTTCACATCTCCCCCTTAGAACAAAGGTTAAGGTCTTGTACTTGCGGATCATTCTCTTTTGTTGGGATTTGAACAACTTTTCTTATGTCAATGACGACTCATCTTTCAACTTACTTCTGAGCAATCCTCCTTATTAGGAAAAACTCAATTATTCACTTAATGGAAAGCTAATGTATTCACAACTATCATACACAATCTTAATAACTTAACTCTGCTTACACTGTCAATCTTGGAGAAACCCATTTCGATAATTCTTAAAGGCTATTCTTCTATAGTTAGCTCTCTTATTGCTAGCTGATTGTTTTTTCCACTATCACTGTACTTCGAGTTTAACTTAAAATTTTCGGGTTCTAACATGCGTTCGGTGTTTCAAACTGTTACCCACTCACTATTGTTAACTTTACCAAGTAAATCAAATTGTACCTCTACTAGCTCTGTTGAAAGTGCTAATTCACTGTATATACTCAAACATACTAACTATTTTTTTACTAACTACCTGCTAGCGTCATGTGTTCATGTTCTGCTTTGATTAACTAAAGTGAAGCATAAGGTTATTTATAACTTCCCTCACCATCCGACCCTGTTCTACGGTCGCATACTTATCCTCTCTTTTTTGAACTATGTACATGGATCACACTTAGAGAAAGTTTATCTGTCTTAAACAAAATTGGAATATCTAAAACCCCAAATTTTCCCTACACTTCAAAATCATTTCCGACTATAAACATCTGGAGTAAATACTTAGTCACATTATCTAAAGGGGGTTGTCTTATCTTTTATCTCACAACAATAGCGGCTTCTTACAGTAGTTCACTAATGTGGTACTTTCTAATTCTGATTTGAATAAATATAAACAACTTAAAATATTTCCCTGAAATTCAATATCGGCTGCTCTTGGTTCTCATTTTGTACATCATGTCTTCTTAGTCATATACATGAGTTGTACGAGATCACATCTTTAGTAATAACAAACGTTTCTGACTCCTAGGTATTTTACCAATATGCTCTTTTCTGTTTAAAACTATATTGACCAATGTTAGGTTCTGACATCTGAACTATCATCATCCCACATGTGGCTCCATTGCCAAGAATTAAAAGAAATTGTTCTCTGAGGTAAAACACATACGATCACCATACACAAACTTATTCCTCAGAGAATACCATCATCTGACGAATCACTTTCTGCGCCATCCTGTGAGTTATGGTCTTAATCCAGACCTAAAATATGCGAAGATTTCACTATAACCATTGTCACTCACATTTTCTTTTAGCACCCATAGGCATCATTGTATACTCACCAGTCACTAGAATTTTGATACACTGAAAATTGGAGATCTGGTAACTGAATAACTGATAACTGGCATCCTGAATAACCATAAACTTGGTAACTGAAAGATTGTATAACTGGTAATTGAGGAAAACTGATGACCATAGAACATGATAACTACTTTTGTACTTTCTGATAAGGTTATTCTCTAACCTATACTACTACCCATTGTATCCCACTTTTAACATCATCTCATGTCTCATTTGTTACTAACATGTACTCCATAATTATACCCAATGGGAAATCAACATCTCTAGAAGCTTGGGTTTTTCTTGCCCGTCGCTTGAGTATTCAATATGTCTGGAATTCGATAGGAATAGAAGGTTACCTATTGCTCTAAGCTTCATGGCACGATCTGGAGTAGAAAGAAATGAAATCCTAGATGTCTTGGTAGTTAACCATTTATATGAGTGGCCGGCACACACATATAAAGGAAACTCCACTGGACACGGCTTCATAGACTCCCTATGACTCTTGAACCTAGTGTTCTGATACCAAGCTTGTCACGCCCCGAACCTGAGCCTGGACGTAACACGACACTCGGTGCCTGACTTCATGTGACCAAGCGAACCAACTGGCTGGCTGAATCAACATGTGATATCATAACATACTGGATGCGGAAGATAAACTAACACATGTTGATATACTGAAAGTCTGGACAATATAAATCAAAGTGCGGAAATACTAATACAATTCTAAAACATATTTATAGCCAGCATGGCTTAATATGAAAAGCATGCGACTCTGTCTAGCTGTTACTCTAGACTATGAAGCCTCTAATGAAGTACTGAAAACACTGACTGTCTGAAAATTACTGAAGACCGTAAGGTAATGATAATTCCCCGAACGAACTGGGGATCACCAAATAGCTGGTGCGAGAATCCTAGCGCTCTGAATCGTCAACCTGTAAATCATTACCTGCATCGTGAGATGTATGCCCCGGGAAAAAGGGACGTTAGTACATTTGAATTGAACTGGTATGTAAAGCAACTGAAAGAAAAAATTATAAATGCTGAAACTGAAACTAAGCTGATAACTGAGAATTGATAATTGATCATTGAAATGATAACTGATAAATGAAATGATAACTGGACTGATAACTGATAACTGATCTGATAACTGATATGGTAACTAATAATTGAACTGAAAGGAACTGATATGTGTGTGTGTGTGTGTGCACAAACTGCGGCCTCGGGCCCAAGTATACGTATACATAACAGCGGCCTCATGTCCAAAAATGCATAAAGCATAAACTGCGGCTTTAGGCCCAAACATGCATAAAGCATAAACTGCGTCCTCAGGCCCAAATATAGGTGTTCAACATTCAGGAACTGAGAATCATACTGAAATACAGGATATTGAAATACATGATGCTGAAATACTGAACCATACTGAGTTACATGATACTTGAATACTGAATAGAGCTAGACTGAGACATGTGTTCATGAACTGATTATGAAAATTGAAACTTCGACTGTTTATGACATGCTGAGTAACCTAGACTGAGACTCGTGGGCATAATACCCAAGTCTATATTGATTACGCACTGATTTCACAACGTTCAGAATGAAAGTCATAAAAGAAACGTATTGTAGGAAGAATCAATAACATTCCCAAACATAGAGAGTTAACCTCACATACCTTAACTTCCTGCTCTTGAGCATAATACAACATTCACCAACACTTTTAACTTTAATCTATATCAATACAAGTCAAAGTGATTCCAAATTAGCAACAACAGTCATGTTTTGATCACCTTGGCATTTTATCACACACTTGGTGGCATAAAGCTTCATAGTCCTTATTAATGGTGTCTCTACACCCAATAACTCATTTTCTTTCTCCTAGATAAATTCTAAAGTCTCAAATGGTTATAATCAACATTATCCTTTTTCACCCATAAGGTAAATAATTCTCTTAACCAATAATCAACAATCAATACACCAAACCTATAACCATTTATGCTTTTCTTTCAAACTCATCAACTCAAATCTCATGAACTAGGGTCTATAATTATTAAACTAATGCTAGAATCAATTTGAGGGTGAAGACATTACCTCCTTGAAGTTCAATCCCCTTGAATTTGAGTTCTAGGGTTCCTTCTCTCAACAACGATGTCCCAATTGAATATCTAATGATATGGAGGGTTTACCCATATTAATAAGATGTTGGGAAATTAAAATTAA
Source organism: Nicotiana paniculata (assembly GCA_005239505.1). Classification (NCBI taxonomy): domain Eukaryota; kingdom Viridiplantae; phylum Streptophyta; class Magnoliopsida; order Solanales; family Solanaceae; genus Nicotiana; species Nicotiana paniculata. The sequence continues at coordinate 7,133 of MDKI01271513.1, forward strand.
CTTAGAATCACCATTAGAACTTACCTTGGATGGTGGAGGGACCCTTAAGGAGTTAGGTTTTTGAGAGCTTTCCTTTCTAGAGCAAGGTTTTATATTTTGGGGATGTGGGGGGACGAAGCAGGGCTTTAAAAATGACCCCCCAAGAGCGCCCCCACGCACCTGACCGCGCTAAATGGCCAGAACACGGCCGCATTAGCGCGGCCGCGTGCATATTGCGTACTGTTCTGTAAAACGGGCATAACGTTTTGCACAGAGATCCGTTCGGGCTTCATAATATATCGGTGGAAATATATTGAAAAGGCCTACAACTTTTATGCTTTGGGTTTACCAAAATTCCTTACACAGTGTCACTAAACACTGCTGGAAGACGGATCTTCTGCAAACTTAGTCGATTTTGTCGAATCTTATGAACCTCACTTTCCATCTTGATTTTGAAACAACTATTTTCACCCATAATCATCCCGATAGGACTTCATATGTTCAAAATATAACCTTACTACTCCTTTAACTCATTCATACCTAAGACAAATTGTCTGTTATATAGAATATGTCATTCATAGATTGTCACTACACATTCCTCAATGGCCCCCATAATTGTCATCAAGAGAGGCATGATCCTAGGACCTTGCTCCTTGGGTGAAACTATAAATTGTGACTTCAACAGTCATTGGAAGAAGACTAATTTTCTGACAAACTTATGTTATATACTATTCAAAAGCTCAATAATATTTTATTTCTTGCTTATTAATATTGCTATTAATGCCTTCAGAAGCTCTGCTCCCAGAACCAAGCTATTCAATGTCCTATCTCTGTTTCAATGCTAAGTCTTGCATTTTATTTAATTTATTTATTAGTTTGGTATCAAATTGATTAGCTTATCTATAAACCACGTTACAAATTCAACTGTACCGTTTTACGAGTAAACAGTTTGGCTCCAACTGTGGGGATTAGACAGTGGATTCTTGCATCTATTACTAACCTGTTTGATTCTTTGTTTCTTAGAAAAAAATCGTAATAATGACAGATAACGATGTCAACATCACGCACAACTTTGAGGCCCAAGGAAATCAGCCTCAACACGAAGATTTCATCAATGACACCCGCAACGAGGGGATGAGGCCACGCCGATCCATGGCAGACAATATTCACGACATGTTCGAGAGGCAACTCCTAATGATGTTGAAGACGAGCATCTTGCGGAAATAGTGAGAATCCTGAGGGAACAACAAAAGACTATTATGGGCCACCTCTCGAGGTAGGATTAGGTCATGACATAATTCAGGCAGGCAGTGTTGGGTGCTTCCAACAACGCGAATGGGAGAGGTCCAATTCCTCCCAGTGCTCCCACAAACAAAACAGCTCAAAGGGTTGATAATAACACCCTAGGGATGAGGTCGGCTTCGACAGAGCCAGGGGGAACGACAACAGATCCGGTAACAATAACAATAAGAATCCCTTTAAAAACAAATTCATGTGATTTATGAGGAAAACAAACGCTCGAATGGATCAAATAACGGGCGTACCACCAATGTTGAAAGGACCGGACTCGAAGAAAAACACCCAGTTGCCGTTCAAACCAAGCGCGGAGCCGGAGTTGATCCCGAAGTAGTTCAAAATTCCAGACGTGCCAAAATATAATGGGACTTTGAATCCTCTGTAGCACATCACCACCTATACAATAGCGGTGAAAGGAAACGACTTAGCTCCGCACGATATTGAGTCAGTCTTGTTGAAGAAGTTCAGGGAGACCCTGACGAATAGGGCCCTGACATGGTGTTCATTTTTACCCGAGGACTCAATAGACTCCTTCGAGATGCTTGCAGATTTTTTTATCAAGGTCCATGCCGGGACTAGAAAAGTACAGGCTCGAAAGGCCGACATATTCAAATTTGCGCAAAGAGAGTCAGAATTATTGCGGGAGTTCGTGACCAAATTTCAGAAGGAAAGAATGCTGCTATCGGTTATGCCGGACGGATGGGCAGGTGAGGGAATTACTAAAGGGCTGAATCCGAGGAGTTCAAATGCTTCTTGAAAATTGAAAGAAAGTCTTCTCGAGTTCGAGGGCAACAACATGGGCAGATGTCCATAACTGCTACGATTCTAAAGTAAGAATAGAGGATGACCATCTCGGTTTCCCGGCATTGTTCAAGGGTTGGGACTGTGAGAAGAATAAGGAAATGTTGAAGGACGATTTCGACATAGACCGACGGTTTTCCAGAGGTCGGTTTTTGCCCTACGAAAGGGCCAAAATATGCGACAGAGGTTTTCGGTCGGAAGATAGGTTCGCTACCAAAAGGAGAGTGGACCGCGACCGATATAACAGATCGTTGCAAGACAAAGAGGTATCGAGCTCCCGGGATTCCTCCAAGACCAGGTTGTACGGACATAATTAACGTCAGCGTAGTGGAACTGGTTTCGGAAATGAGAAACGTTAAAGAAGCATGTTTCCCAAGGCCTATGTGATCTGACCCTATTCAAAGAGATCCTAATCTATGGTGCGAGTATCATGGGTCTAACGGCCATTGGACAGGGAACTGCTGTCATCAGCGGGAGGATGAAGCAACATTGCTGAAACACGGCCATCTCAGAGAGTTCTTCAGTGACCAGGCTAAGAATAACTACAGCCGCAACTGGGATAACGTGGAACCCTCAAAATCAGGAGAAGATCACCCTCGTCTAACGATCGACATGATTTTCACGGGGAACGAGATTAATAGTGTAACCTTTTCGGCAGTGAAAAAGACAAAGGTATCAGTGACCCATAGCAAAAGACTCCGAGAAGTCGCCGAAGACGACATCACCTTCACGGAGAAGGACGCAGATGGACTCCTACTACCGCACAACGATGCCCTGGTAATTTCTCTTAATGTTTAGATTTTAAATTTAAACGTGTTTTGGTGGACGCAGGAAGTTCGGCCAATATTATCCAATGGAGAGTGCTGGAACAGGCCAAGCTAATCAGAAGTATCATTTCGACCCCAAAGCTCCTCTTCGGGTTCAATTTAGCAAGCGTGATAACTCGAGGGGAAATTTTGCTGCCAATGAATGCTGAAAGGGTAATCAAGACGACCTTTTTTGAAGTAGTAGACGGCGATATGGGCTACAATATTATTCTTGGAAAACCATGGCTGCACGAGATGAAGGTTGTGTCATCAACATAAATTCTTTGAGGTGGCCTCTACAAGCACCTCTTCGATTTCTTGGAATACCATGGCTGCACGGATCTAACACTTCCTTTAAGGCTATTACTAGGACTTAATGCCACAAGCCAAATATGAGTTCGGTATTCTAGTCCGCTTAAGTAACTGGATTTTGAATAATGAATTTTTTAAGGCAAATATAGAATCTGGACCAAATCACCAAATTCGATTGATCATGTGTACATTGAATGGACCTTTTTTGTAGCAACTGAAAAAACGAAAAATTAAACAAAATATTGTCAATTTCAACTTGTAAAAAGTCCAAATTTAGTAAACGTTACGTCTTATAATAGGGGAACTTATCCTAGAAACTCTTTCCAGGTTGACATAAATATTTTGCTCATAGTTAGATAGCTAAATTTATTAGGAAAACAAATATTATATATTTAAAATATTGTTTAGCCAGTATTCTTATGAGTACTAATTGTAAGGAACATTTAGAAGTTGATTTTGTTATATATCAGAATATTTAACCAGGGGTAAAGGATGAAAAGAGATGAAATATTCTTTTGAAGGAGTTGTAAATGGGTTGGTAATAACTAGTTGAAGCCATGAAAGTGTCACCAAATAAAAAAAGAAATTGAAAATCATGAAGAGGGTGACCTTTTGCTCTTCTATTAATGTTACTAATACATCGTTTATTCATTAATTGGCAATCCCCTTGTTCTAATCAAATACTGTTGATTAATTGTAGTCGTAATGTCTGGTTGATAAATACACGTTTACCATCCTTATATATCTCCTTACTCAAAACTTATTTAAACTTGGGAAATTACTAGTTATGTCCATTTATAAGTAGCTCATTACAAAAATTGATTAATTCTTAAAATATTACTAATATTAGCCAAACATTACTAATATTATCCAATTAGCTATTTGTAGCAAAAAATGTCAAATTTTTACTTTCTTTCGAGTGGATGTTATTAAAATAGATTGGTTACATTTTAAGGAGCTAGGATCTCGGTTTTGGGATGATTTGGTGAATTTTAAGGTGGTTTGAATTAAATATTCGAAGTAAAAACTGAACATAAAAAAATTGATATGTGTATCATTTTTGTATAATATATGTATCATATTTTTATCAATTATGTATCACATGTATACTTGTGTGTGAGATACATACGTGATACATGTTTGATACATGTGTCGCAGAAGAATTTTTTGAACTCAATTTAATTATGAATTTTGATACAAAATGATGATAGGCTATAATTACGTATTTTAGTCGCTTATTACACTCTAGTTTACTGCACTTTAATTGAGTTTGAGCTTTAATCGCTAGTGTTTTTGCACTAATTGTGCGTTTTATGCCTTGTAGGAGTGATTCCGAGCTATATAGATGTTATGGAATGAATTTAAGTGATTTGGAGCTTTGAAATCTGAGTAAAAGCTCAATTAAGCCGGGATCGTATTCGGGAGTCAAATTTGATAGTTGAGAACAAACGAAGACTCGAGGAGGCATATTGTGCACTGTCTAGTAAAATGGACATAACTTTTTGATCCAACTCCATTTGGGCTATATAACATATGGTTGGAAAGAGTAAAAATTGCGCGGGGCACCCTATTTGGTCGTCCCCATTTAACTTACACCCCCTTTTTAAAAAACTTTTAACTTGTACCCACTTTTTAAATAACTTCAGCTCCCTTTCCCTCGCTGAGCTGAAGTTCACCAGTTAAGCTGAAGTTCGCCAGTTATAAAGACAAAACTTCAGCTCTAAAGCTGAAGTTTCCCAGTTACAAACTTCAGCTTTAGAGCTGAAGTTCCCAAGTTATAAAGACAATTTCAAAGACAAAACTTCAGCTCTAGAGAACTTGAACTCTAGAGCTGAAGTTTTGTCTTTGTAAACTGGGGAACTTCAGCCCAGTATGCTGAAGTTTTTGTCTTTATAACTGGGGAACTTCAGCCCCGTATGCTGAAGTTTTTGTCTTTATAACTGGGGAACTTCAGCTCCGTATGCTGAAGTTCCCCAGTTACAAAGACAAAAATTCAGCTCTAGAGCTGAAGTTCCCCAGTGTAACTGCGTATGCTGAAGTTCCCCAGTTACAAGACAACAAATTCAGCTCTACATCTGAAGTTCGCAAGCTACTTCAGGCCCATCTACTAGAATGCTGAAGTTTTGCGTGATTGCCTTTGCTACTTCAGCCCCGCATGCTGAAGTTATGCGCAAAAGCGGGTACGGATGCAATTTTTTTTACAAAGCGGGTATAAGTTAAAACATGGCACAAAAAGTGGGTACGGATGCAAAAGCCCCTTGGAAATATAACTCAAAGGTCTACAACTTTCATGTCTTATATTTTTCCAAATTCCAAACGGAACAGGGCCAAAAATGCGATCGAAACTGCGACTGCGGACCTGACGCGGACCGGGGCAGAATAAAACCCCACTAGCGCGACCTCTAGCGCGAGATTAGCGGCCACGCTAGTGGTGGCCTTGAAACTTGTCCTTTTTCGCGTAGGAGAAGGTATAATTGTTTGGGCCCGACCCTACTTAGTATATATACATGGGAGAACATTATTTTTGAGAGATTGGACATATTTTGGACACAAATTCGACCTAAAGAGGCAAGGAGGGGAATTGGGCATCAATGCATATCTCCTTCTCTTGTGATTTTTATCATTGTTTATGAATTCTATTGTAGTTTTTATCATTATTATGAGTAGCTAACTTTTCTAATCTAAGATTTTGGTGGAACCCGTTGGGGGATGACTTTATTGTGATATTAATATAGTTTTTGTTGGTTGTTAATCTCTATTTGTTCAACGACGTTCTTGTTGTAGTTGATTGAAGGTCCCTCAATTAGCTGTGCCTATTTATTATGTATCTACTTGAGAGAGAGTGCATATTTAGGTAGTTGTTTGAACTACACCACTCCCGGAGTATAGGCGAGAGTCATAACCGAGGGTTTAGAGGTTGGATTAAAAATAACGATACCTCGGGTGCAATCTAAAGTGAACTGTAATTTAATATAGCTAGCGTAACTTGAGAGAGTGCGTCTAGTAAATTATCATAATTACTTGAGAGCGATTTATGGTAGCTGGAGTATTCATGATTGATAGAGACAACTAAATGAAAACTATAAGAAGTATACAAGAAGAAAGTTCACCAACGGGGAAACCATAATCTTAGACCTTTAATCCAATTGTTTACATCTTATTGTTAGTTAATCTTAAGTTTATTATTTCTGTTCAGCTGTAGTAGTAGTAGAAACAACACAAAGTGATATACACAACGTTTGAGAAAGTTGACTATTGAGAATCTAGTAATCTAAAGACGACATTTGATACGTTAATTCCCTGTGGGATTCGATTCTGGACAAAATACCCGGATTATATTTGCAATGCCCGCTTAGTCTTTTAATAGACATAGTTGAGCGTGATCACAAAACCAGTCCAAATCACCTCCAATCTTCCTCAAATTTTGTATATTGACTTATCTATATGTTGTCAATGAATTTCAATTATACCCATTGAAAAAGTTCCTTTTTTGCTTAGATTTTTGAAATATTATATATATATTTTTTGTATTTCATCACCTTATTTGCAATATCATCTATGAAATTTCCTTTCGGTCCTGCATCTAATGTTACTCATCATGCTTAAAAATATGGAAGAAGATTTTTGCATGTGATTCTTTGAGAGAAAGAACCTTATTTATTTGGCTTTTCAATTTTTATATGTCTATGACTAATGGCTAATTTTGGTAAGTCTATGACTAATGGCTAGAGGTTGGTAAGTTGAGATTTATTTGGGACATTTGTGTAAGTTTCCCTTTAAACTTTGATTGAGAGGTTAATACCTAGTACTCCGGATGATAGTTAAAACTAGGGGTGTATGGATATTTAAAAACCGACTAAATCGACTGAATCATACCGCACCGAACTGATTTTTAGGTTTTTTTTAAAGTCTGTAGGTTCTTATATAAATCTATAATTGTACCGATAATTAGGATAGATTTTTATTTTATAAAAATAAACCGAAAAATACCTAACCGTACCGAATAAATTTACATGTGAAAAAATATATTTATGTAGTAAGTTTAAACATATTAAAATTTTTCTTTGGGCTTTGGTATTATGAAAACGGTTACAAGCCAACAACTATTTAAACTCAAAATCCTAATGCCTAAAATCTATTATGTTACTTCTACTGAAACTAAATTGTTCCAGCATCTTCATTAGTAAGATAAAAAGTATTCTAGCGATTATGAGTAGCAAACTACAATGTATTGAAATTTATGTTTATGAATATTTAATCTTCTATAAACTTTATTATTGAGTCTCAACTTGGTTAATATCTTTTCACTAATATGATTTATATTTTCTTTGTCTTGACTTGGTTTTTTTTACGATATTGTAGAATAGTTGATGGATCTATACTCTGATCATCTTTCATGTTCCTTTTAATTCATCACCTTTTAAATAGTAAAAATGTTTAGAGAGTTTTGTTAAGTGCTATAAAAGAACGTATGTTATTGCATTCTACTTCTACTAATGATTTTACATGACATTTTAAAAAATACCGAAAATTAATCGAACCATACCGATTCCGAAGAGAAACCGATATGAGTGGGACGGTTTCGAAAAACTAATTTTCGTTACAAATAAGAGAATAACCAAAAAATTGGTATGATACAAATTTTATAAAATAACCGGCCAAATCGAACCATTGACACCCTTAGTTAAATCAACATAAAGAGTATCAGGTTTATTTTAATATAACTAGTCTTAGGGTACACGCGCAATCTCAATGAGTAACCTCTTTTTTTAAAATAATCACATACTTATTATATTAAAGTCTTTCTTTGATTCATAAAATCAAAGGCTTAAACTTTGAGGATGACGAATATTGTTATATATCACTAACTCAATAAAAGAAGAAACTATAAAATAGAACTCCTCAATTATTAGTGACTATCCTATTGTGGTTGTGAGAGGGTTTTTGTAGGAATATTTTATAAATAATATTGTTATTTATGAGACCTACTGAAAATTACTAAGTAACGTAGAAATATTTTTATCATGATTTTTAAATTTTTTTGAAGTAATATAAATTGAAAAAAATGACTTTATTAGTCTTCTAGAAGTTTAATAATAACGTGGTTGGACTACGATTTAGGGGGGAAATGGTAAGTGACAACATAAATCCTGAAAAAGACTAATACTGTGTCAATATTTTTCAAAAGAAGTAACTTATTTTATATTAAAATATATTGAGTTGTCATTCGTTAGAAAATATTTTGTCTTCAATTGTTCTATCCTTACTGCTTTAAGTTTTCTTTTGGCCAATTTAAGTTACTATACTATAAATGATTTTACTTTATTTTTATATCCTAAGAGTTTTGTCTACTTAAAAATAATTTATTGTGCGATGATTAGTTTAAAAGAGAATTGAATTGGATATTTTGCTATAGTAATTTCAAAATGTAATCATCGTTTTCTTAATTCTAAAGGAAATAACGTATTTTTATGCAAATTTTTAGTATTAGTTCATTGCGAGTTTCAATTATGCGTAAAAACTCAATTTTTAAAGGGTAAAAATTTATACATTTCACTTTGAATCTTTGTATTTGAAGAATCATTGTTTTTGACTATTGCTAATCATATCTATATCTTAAAAGTTTTGCTAGTTTTTTGTTCTAATTCAGTATCATTTTTTAATATTATAAAAATGACAAATAAATAATATTATTTGCATAGGAAAGTAGTTCAACTATGATAGTACATAAAATTAGAAATTACCATTAAAAATTCATCATTGATTAATACTGTGACGTTTAATTATTTATTTTTAAATTCATCATTAATTAATATCGTGACGTTTAATTATTTATCTTTCTATATTGCACTTATTTAGACTTCAAATAGCAATTGATTTATGATACAAAGAAAATAGCACATTCACAATTCTGCTTTATTTAATTTCAAGAGTATTTTGACAAGTAATGCACTGTTTTTTCTAATTTTAAAATACTAAACATTAGAAGTACTAACATGGAAGGTATTATATTTATGTAAGGTAAACTCTTAATCGTTTGGATTTGTGAGAATGAACGAATAATGCTAAAAGGATTCTAAGAGCCCTTTGTATTAGTTTTTATATTACTCCTAGTTTATAAGGTAAAATTTTAATTGATTTTAAAATTCTTGATATTAGAACACTATTATTCTAATAAATATAGATTTAGTAACTAAAATTTCATGTGATTAAAAAGTTTTATTTGTTAGGAAAGTAATTAAGTGACTATTTTGTTTAGCGTAAAATCCAATTTAATAAATATATAAGTAGACGAGATGCTTTTAATTGGTAAGAATAATTCTTCAATGCTCGAAACTTAGTAAGAACAATTCTATGCAGTATTATTATGATTTATTTTAAAAGAAAAAAAATTTAAACAAATAGAAACATGGAAAGTTCAAGTTATAAGTGATTTTGGCCAAACAAAATCAAATACTCCTCGTAGAAAGGATATTTGAAACGTTAGTCTATTTTCGGCTTCTTTTTTTTTTTTTTTTCTTAGTATCATAATTACAGTGAATCACTTATATAAGTTAAACTCTTCATTGATTTTAATTTTTTTTTCATAGTTAAAATAAGAAGAGATATAACAAATAGAATTTTAGCTGATGTAAAAGTCCTAAATGTTAGGAAGATAAGTAAAATGACAATTTTATTTAATATAAACTTTATTTTTTGTCATGACTCGAAATCTCCACTGTCGGGTCGTGATGGCGCCTAACATTATACATGCTAGGTAAGCCAACGTTCGAGGTTATTTAGCCAATTCTTTACCATTAGGTGATTAATAATAAACAAGCCATAAATAAATCGAGATAAACGCGAAACTACATAAATAACATCTCTGATTAAATATTATTACTACCCAGAATCCGGAGTCACAATTCACGAACATACTAAGATTTTACTACAAGTATTTGTCCGAAAGTAATAAATACAATTATTTGTGAAATAAGGAAAAACAGTAAGTATGGGGTATAGAAGGGGACGCCATGGCCTGCGGACGCCAACATGAGTACCTTGGGTCTCTTAGCTGTGAAGTCTACATCCAAGCTCTCGATCAGCCACAACCTGCTCCAAAATCTGCACGAAAATGCAGAGTGCAGTATCAGTACAACCGATCCCATGTACTGGTAAGTGCCGAGCCTAACATCGACGAAGGAGTGACGAGGCTACGGCGGGACACACACAATATAGTCTGCATATAGTAAGTAATAAAAGCGGAAAGGAAGATAGAATAAAGTAAAGCAGTAACTTGTAAGAAGTAAATCCAATATCTAACGTATTGCATCAGTGTTCAGCTATAACCAATCATTAAGTGCAATTCAAAACTACCGTACAACTAACACAATCAAAGAAAGTATAAACATATTTGCGGCGCACTACCCGATCCCACCGTACATATCATAATCCTCCCTTATTTTCTCTTAATAACATAAATAACATAATATAAAAGTTTTGCGGCGTGCAGCCCGATCCCACCATATCACAATAATCACAATCACAGTTCACCCTTATTTCACCACAACCCACCCTTATTACACATGTTGCGGCGTGCAACTCGATCCCAGCGTGTAATATGAATTCACCCGTATCCTTCTCAATATATCACCCTTATACCTCTTGTTGCGGCGCATCCCACCATATCAATATCAATTATTCAGTAAGTACAGAAAATTTCACAATTTAACGCAAAATCCTTCACGATATTTGAACTTCAAACAACACAAACGGTAAGCTTATACTCTATAAAACTTTACACAAGTAATACTACTCAACGAGACCAATCCAGAATATATCATTAAAAGCACCAATGAAACAACTTAAGAATGAAAAAGGGGACAATAAAACTACGGGATAACTAATACCTTCAACAAGCAAAAACAAGATCTAACAAGTAGCAATTAGGCATGGAAATACAAGTAAAGCATGTACAGTTAAGGCAGTGAAGAAAACAATATAAGAGGAACGAGAAAGAAACATGCAAGACAGATAAATTGGCGGCGTATAAGTACTCGTCACCTCACATATACACTGCTCACATGATTTTCACATAGCAATTAAGGCAAGGGTTCCTAATCCCTCAAGTCAAAGTTAGGCACAACACATATCTCGTTCCACAAGCCCCTCAATGCTCAATTATCGCTTTTCCTCTAGAATCTACCTCCGAACCACTCGTATCTAGCCACAATTTTCTTAATAGCATCCAATATTGCTAAAGGAATCAATTACAATGCATGAATTTAGATTTCCCAAACTTTTCCCCAAAAGTAAAAAAATCAACCCCAGGCCTGTTTGTTCAAAACTCGAGGTTCGGGCCAAAACCCATTCACTCATCTACCCCCGAGTCTGATTATGTAATTAGTTTTGAAATTCGACCTCAAATTGAGGTATAAATTCCATTTCCCCATTCCTAATTCTACCCAAACCCTCAATTTCTACCATTGAAATCCTAGATTTTAGGTTGGAAATTCAAAACTCATCCTAGCCCTTGGGGCTCCAAACCAAAAGTGCAAGCAAGTCTTAAAACATCATACGAACTCGCTCTCTCGATCAAATTGCAAAAATAACACCTAGAACTACGAATTTAACCCCAAATCACATGAAATTTTCAAGAACACTTTGAAATTCTTATTTTCACAACCGGACGTTCGAATCACGTCAAATCAATTCTGTTTTGCACCAAATATCACAGACAAGTCATAATTATGGTATTGGACCTATACCGGATTCTGGAACCAAAATACGGACCCGTTATCTAAAAAGTCAAACTTTGGTCAACCACTCTAATTTCATTAAGCTTTCAATTTTTAAATTTCGACATAGTCCGATATCTCAGGCTAGGGACTTTCGATTTCGATTACGGGCATACATCCAAGTCCCAAATCAGGATACAGACCTACCGGGACCATCAAAACACGAATCTGAGTCCGTTTACCAAAAATATTAACCGATGTCAGCTCAAATGAAGTTCTTAGGCAAAATTTCTTATTTTTACCAGTTTTTAACATAAAAGTTTTCTGGAAAGACGCCCGGACTACGCACGCAAATTGAGAAAAGATAAAATATAACTTCTAAAGGTTTCAGTTCACAAAATTAGGTTTATATTATAATATGACCTATCGGGTCATCATATTTTTAAAGGGTAAAAAATGTGAACAACATTTCGCCAAGGACTTTCGTGCTTTTAATATAATATAGATGGTGCCAAATGAATCAAAAAAAAATTATCTATCCATATTATCCGCCAAAAATGAATTGGATAACGAATTTTTAAAAATAGGTCAAATATGGATAAGATCCATATTATCCACTTAAAAAATGAATAATCAATGAGTTTAACATTTACATTAAAAGTCAAATTGGAGGCTCTTGAAGTTTTGAGGATTAAGAATTCTCCCAAAAGTAATCATATTCAAGAGGCCATGAATAATATAAATATCCATATTATCTGTCAGTTAACCCATTTTTTATTAATAATATTAAATATGAATCAAACATTTTATTCGACTTTGTATTATCCATCTTCGACTCGCCGATATCCAGCCCATATGTTTGCCAATCCTATCTTATTATAAGATTAAAATGATTAGAAGGGGTATAGCTTCTAACCCTATACCTTGATATTTTCATTAATTTTCCAAAATTTCAAACACTAACACTTGATAATTAACTAAAAGTACAGAGTGGGAAGGACTCAAATTTGTAAAAGTACATCAAACTAGAATAATTTAAATTGTGAAAAAAAAGAAAAGATCACAAAACAGTAATTAATGACTGATATCTCATCATACTGATCAATTAAGTACCTTACATTTTCTTTCATCTTCTTATTCATATGCTACACAAATTCTAGCTATCAATTATTCCATTATTACAGGTGTAGCAATTACACACAAGTTATATTTCCTTCTGCAGCTAGAACCAGGAGTTTCTGTAACATCAAGATCCTCAGGTTTCATCTCATTAGGCAGCTTCCAATTGAAATAATAAAGAAGTTGAGCTAAAGTCAGCTCAATGTTGGCTAAACCAAATGAAATTTCAGGGCACATTTCTTCTTCCTCCCCCAAATGGTAAATACTCAAACTCTTGTCCTATAAATTCCATATTATTTCTACTATCATTGAACCTCTCTGGTATAAATCTCTCACCATCTTCCCAAAACTCAACATCTCTATTAATTGCCCATGCATTTACAATTACCTTTGTTTTTATGGGAATATCATATCCATTAATTACACATTGCTCCCTGCATTCTCTTGGAAGTAACAAGGAAGTGGTGGATGTAACCTCAGAGTTTCTTTAGTTACTAACTTTAGATACCTCACTTCTTTTAAATCATTCGCTGTTACTCTTCTTTTTCCCTTGAGGATTTGTCTCAATTCTATTTGTACCTTTTCCGTAACTATAGGATTTCTCATCATTTCTACCATTGCCCAATCAAGAACGGTCGCTGAAGTTTCACTCCCTGCTAAAAACATGTCCTGCACACTATGGATTCCAATTTATATATATATATATATGGTAAAAGTCGAGGATACCCGATTTTTATCGGCTCGAGGATATGCTTCGAGATTGAACCTGTATCGAAGCAAGTTCGGGTTCGAGGAATGTGAAGACCGAGGGATCGAGATCAGGCTGGATCAACGTCGCAGTAACAGAATCACGAAATATTCACAATCGACCACCCATCCCAGCGAGAATCTCGGAATCGGTAGAACCATTAACGGATAATGATATCATGGGGCTAAGGATAATAGTCATTGTTCAGTGTTAATTTTGGTATAACACACTATTTCACGCTTGTTTCTTGTCAAGAATTTAATTTTCAGGATAAATCATGTCAAACTCACAAAACATAGCTACCATGGTGACAACGGCCTCAGACTCTACGGGGAGATGAGAATGTTATCGCTCTGGGAATCGAGGTTCCACAAGCTGACAACGGAGGAGCACCGCCCGCCAACCCGGTCTACGTCGGTTCTCATATTGCTTTGAATGCGAATTTAGGCGGGGACCCTGATGGAAGCGTATACAGAGAGGGTCGAACTGACGGTGAGGTACCCAGGGCAGAGGATACGAAGGTGTTAGTCTCCAAGTTATATTTGAAATGTTGCAAGCCCAACAGAACACCATTGCCCAGTTGCAAAATCAGCACGTGGCTCCGAATAGGGTCGAACAAGAGGCTACTTGCCGTACCGAGCTAGTGCTTGAAAGATCAGGCGATAATACTTCGACAACTGATCCTGCTATAATGAGAATGCTCGAGGAGAGTACTAAGAGAACATAATCGGGAGAAAAGAAAATCGAGGCCAACGACAAGAAGCTAGAAACCTATAACTCTTGAGTTGATAAAATTCCAGGGGCACCACCAATCCTAAAGGGAATGGACTCCAAAAAATTTGTGCAAAAATCATTCCCTCTAAGTGCGGCTCCGAAGCCCATACCGAAGAAGTTCAGGATGCCCGATATACCAAAATACAACGGGACCTCGGACCCCAACGAGCACGTTACCTCTTATACGTGGACTATCAAAGGAAATGATTTGGAAGACGATGAAATTGAGTCAGTATTGCTAAAGAAATTCGGGGAGACCCTGTCTAAGGGAGCTATGATTTGGTATCACAACTTGCCACCAAACTCTATCGATTCATTCGCCATGTTGGCAGATTCATTTGTAAAGGCACACGCTGGAGCTATAAAAGTTGCAACGAGAAAATCAAACCTCTTCAGGGTGAACCAGAGGGATAACGAGATGCTACAAGAGTTTGTATCTCGATTCCAAATGGAACGTATGGAGTTGCCACCGGTTACCGATGATTGGGTTTTTCAGGCTTTCACCCAGGGATTAAATGAGTGGAGTTCGATTGCATCACGTCAACTGAAACAAAATTTGATAGAGTACCCAGCTATGACTTGGGCAGATGTTCACAACCGATATCAATCGAAGATTAGAGTCGAGGATGACCAACTGGGAGCCCCCCAGGTTCAGTGCATCCTAGTCGGTCGACATGTAAAAATCAAAGAGATGTTGATACAGAATCAAGGTCGAACAAAGATCAGTATCAGCCATATGCTTTAAAAAAAAAGGAATAACCATACGAGACGTAATTCTACCCGGGACGATCGGAGGGGTGACCGAGGACAGAATTCTCGGGGATTCATGAGCAAAACTAGATTCGACAAATATGCAGATTCCATAGAAGCACCCATATTATCAGAGTATAATTTCAGTTCCAATGCCTCGGGTATCGTATCGACTATCGGGAGGATCAAAGACACTAGGTGGCCCAGACCTATAAAAACCGATCCCTGTAAAAGGAATCCAAAACTGATGTAAGTACCATGGCTCGCATGGTCATAGGACCAAAGACTACAGACAATTGAGAGAGGAAGTAGCTCGACTATTCAACGAAGGTCACCTCCGAGAATTCCTCAGTGATAGAGCCAAAAATCACTTCAGGGAAAGAGACGCCAACAAAAAGAACGAGCAAGAAGAACCTCAACATGTTATCCACATGATCGTCGACGGGGTCGACGTCCCACAAGGACCTATATTCAAACGCACCAAAGTATCGATCACAAGGGAGAAACGGACTCGAGACTATGTGCCCGAAGACACTCTCTCGTTCAACGGTGAAGAAGCAAAAGGCATCTTACAGCCGCACAATGACGCCCTGGTAATTTTATTTTTCTAAATAAAATTCAAGTTAACCGTGTTCTCGTGGATCCAGGTAGCTCAGCAAACATAATCAGATCGAGGGTCGTATAGCAGCTCGGCCTGCTAGACCAGATTGTACCTGCATCACGAGTCCTAAACGGATTCAATACGGCTAGTAAAATAACAAAGGGAGAAATAATTTTGCCAGTAAACGTGGGCGGGACCATCCAAGACGCAAAATTTCATGTCATCGAAGGTGAAATGAGGTACAATGCACTGCTCGGAATACCATGGATCCATAACATGAGGGCTGTACCGTTGACCCTTCACCAAATGATGAAGTTCCCAACAGTCGATGGTGTGAAAACGGTTTATGGGGAACAACACGCAACAAAGGAGATGTTTTCAGTCGACGAGGTGACACCGATACCAGCACCTTCGACTTCAAAAAAGTCGAGCACCAAAGATAAGCGAGCGGCCAAAAATCAATCACCGTCCCCGGCCTTAACCGAATCAGATAAACAGGTAATCAAAGAAAATGATTATGATTTTCTCACTCCTCGAACGTTTGTCGTTCCCGAAGAATCAGATGCAACCAAATCAACGGTCGAAGAGCTGGAACAGGTGATACTCATTGAGTATCTACCCAAATGTAAGGTATACCTGGGAACGGGGTTGACCCCCGAACTCAGGAAAAAACTCATTCAATTTCTTATTGATAGCATGGATTGCTTCACGTGTTCCCACTTAGACATGACCGGAATCCCACCCGAGATCACAACTCATCGGTTGAGCCTGGATCCCAAGTTTAGACCGATAAAGAAAAAGAGAAGGCCTCAGTCCAAGGTGAAGCACGCCTTCATAAAGTAAGAGGTAACTAAACTTCTTAAAATAGGGTTCATTCGGGAAGTAAAATATCCCGAATGGCTAGCCAGCGTAGTCGTAGTCCCCAAAAAGGGGAACAAACTTAGAATGTGTGTAGATTATAAGGACCTGAATAAACATGTCCGAAAGACTCTTTTCCTTTGCCTCGACGCCTATTCTGGGTACAACAAAATCCAGATGGACCCAGAAGACCAGGAAAAAACTTCTTTTATCACTAAGTATGGAACTTACTGCTATAATGTAATGCCCTTCGGAATAAAAAATGTTGGGGCTACATATCAACGCCTAGTTAACAAGATGTTCGAAGAACAAATAGGAGAATCAATGGTAGTTTACATTGACGACATGTTAGTTAAGTCCCTGCGTGCAGAGGACTATTTGACTCATTTGCAAGAGACATTCGAAATCTTGAGGAAATAGAACATGAAGCTTAACCCCGAAAAGTGTGCCTTCGGGGTCGGCTCGGATAAATTCCTCAGCTTTATGGTGTCAAATAGGGGGATCGAGATCAATCTCGATAAGATCAAGGACATCGAGGACATCACTGTCGTAGATAGTGTAAAAGGCTAACCGAACGGATAGCCGCCCTAGGAAAGTTCATATCGAGGTCGTCAAATCGGATCCACATGTTCTTTTCCTTACTTAAAAAGAAAAATGATTTTACATGGACTCCGGAATGTCAGCAAGCATTAGAGGAATTGAAACGGTACCTATCAAGCCCACCTTTTCTCCACACTCCAAAGGCAGATGAAAAGCTATACCTATACTTGGCGATGTTCGAGATAGCGGTAAATTGAGTATTAGTTTGAGAAGAACAAGGTATGAAGTTTCCAGTTTATTACATGAGTCGGACCTTAGGAGATGCTGAAACCAGGTATCCACACCTAGAAAAATTGGCACTTGCATTAGTAAGCGCATCTAGAAAACTAAAGCCATATTTTGAGTGTCATCCTATATGTGTTATTACCACGTATCCCCTTCGAAATATATTTCACAAGCCCGAGTTATCGGGCCCATTGGCTAAATGGGTCGTCGAACTTGGGGGGTAAGATATTGAGTATCAACCCCGAATGGCCATCAAGTCTCAAATATTAGCAGACTTCGTGGCAGACTTTTCGCCAACGCTCGTACTCGAAGTGGAAAAGGAACTTCTGCTGAAATCGGGTACATCATCGGGGGTATGGACCCTTTTCACGGACAGAGCCTCGAACGTGAAAGGGTTCGGGCTTGGTATTTTAAAACTGCGTACGGGCAATATCATTAGGCAATCGATTAAAACTTCCAAACTGACTAACAACGAGGCCGAGTATGAGGCTATAATTGCAGGTCTCGAACTAGCTAAAAGCTTGGGAGCAGAAGTCATCGAGGCTAAATGTGACTACCTACTGGTAGTTAACCAGGTAAACGGAACCTTCGAAGTTCGAGAGGACATGATGCAAAGGTACTTAGACAAATTGTAGGTCACTTCACACCGTTTCAAAGAGTGGACTCTGCAGCATTTACATCGAGAACAAAATACTGAGGCCGACGCACTTGCCAACTTGGGATCGTCAGTCGACGAAGACGAAATCAACTCAGGGACCGTCGTCTAACTCTCGAGGTCTAGAATCGAGGAAGGGCACGCCGAAATCAATTCTACAAGCTTAACCTAGTATTGGAGGAACAAATACATCGAATATTTGAAGAATGGGAAGCTTCCGCCGGATCCCAAGGAATCGAGGACCTTACAAACTAAAGCCGCTCGGTTCGCATTAGACAAAGATAGAATGTTATACAGAAGGACGTTCGATCGCCATTGGCAGTATGCTTGGGTCCGGGGGATACTTACTATGTTTTGAGAGAAATCCACGAAGGCACTTGTGGAAACCATTCTGGAACCGAGTGGCTATTAAGAAAGGTCATCAGAGCAGTATACTATTGGGATAGCATGGAGAAAGACTCTAAGGAGTTCGTTCGAAGATGCGACAAATGTCAAAGGTTTGCACCAATGATTCACCATCCCGGTGAACAACTTCACTCGGTCCTATCCCCATGGCCATTTATGAAATGGGGAATGGACATCGTCGGTCCTCTTCCATCGGCCCTAGGTAAAGCTAAATTCATATTATTTATGACTGACTATTTCTCTAAATGGGTTGAAGCAAAGGCCTTCGAGAAAGTCAGAGAAAAAGAAGTGATCGACTTTATATGGGATCACATTGAATGTCGATTCAGGATACCTGCATAGATAGTGTGTGATAATGGCAAACAATTCATCGACAGTAAAGTGATGAAATTCTTCGAAGATCACAAAATAAAGAGGATATTATCGATGCCATATCACCCTAGTGGAAACGGACATGCCGAATCAACAAATAAAACTATTATCCAAAACTTGAAGAAAAGGCTAAACGAAGCCAAAGGGAAGTGGAGAGAAAAATTGCCCGAGGTTCTATGGGCGTATCGAACGACATCGAAGTCCAGTAGCAGAGCAACTCTATTTTCTTTAGTATATTGCTCCGAAGGCTTAAAACCTGTCGAAGTCGGAGAGCCCAGCACTAGGTTTCGACATGTAACGGAAAAATCAAACCACGAGGTAATGCATACAAACCTTGAATTGTTAGATGAAAGAAGAGAAGCCACACTCGTTCGAATGGCCACACAAAAGCAACAAATCGAGAGGTATTACAACAGAAGAACCAATCTTCAACACTTCAAAGTCGGGGACTTGGTCTTAAGTAAAATTGCCATCAATACTCGAGACCCTAATGAAGGGAAACACGGTCCTAACTGGGAAGGACCGTATCAAATCCTGGACATAGTCGGGAAAGGATTGTACAAGATTGGAACAATGGACGGCGAACCATTCTCGAATAATTGGAACATATCACTCCTCAAGCGGTATTATTGCTAAGCTATGTAT
Organism: Nicotiana paniculata; assembly: GCA_005239505.1. Taxonomy (NCBI): domain Eukaryota; kingdom Viridiplantae; phylum Streptophyta; class Magnoliopsida; order Solanales; family Solanaceae; genus Nicotiana; species Nicotiana paniculata. The sequence goes on from MDKI01271513.1 coordinate 26,796, forward strand.
TTTATCCTTTATTATTTACTTAAATATTCCAAACTAACTTGTTGTAGCTATCCGGTCCAAGAAATCGAGACCTCAGGTTTTAAAGTATGCGTTGCACTCTTTTTCCCTTAGACCGATTTTTATCCCAAATGGGTTTTCCGGCAAGGTTTTTAACGATGCAACAACTATGTGCTACCTGGGGGTAATTCAACAGTATCCAAGGCTTCTTTGCAATCAACCTTAAATTCTGGGGGGCATCACCCTCGGATGTTATGTAAATGGGTCTCGATAGGAAGAATTTTGTAATGGGCCAAACGTCGAATGAACCATGTCCATATAGATTAGCCGAGTCCCGATAACAAAACATGCCCGTATGTACGAATAATACAAAGAAGCACTCTCTTTTTTATCAAACATCTCGTGTTTGAAGTAGAATTTCTATTATACGAGTCATGTGCTTATGATCTACTGTGCAAAACTAACACTTGCGAAAAATGGCCCAAGGGCCAAGTGCAAGCATACCTCGAATGCTCGGGGACTACCTACTCGAGCTATCTAACTTCAAAATCGTAAGACCTCAAAGAGGAATCCCCCCTATATAGGCCAAGGCCATCACACTCGGGGACTAACATTTCGAGTTCGAATGTTATCAGGAAACATGTCCAAGAGACGTACCCGAAGGTTACGGCCATATTAAAGACTATGGTCATATAAAAGGGCTACGGCAGAAATAATGCGGCTCGGAGACATCTGACTTCCGCCATAAATTAAAGGCCTTCAAACACTTTGAAAAATCGATTAACTAAGGCTACCCTAGAACAAACAAACAAAAAGGGCTTCGATAAAATCAACTCTCAAATAATTTAAAGGCTTCGATAATATCAGTCTTCGAAAAAGCCTCAAGAGGTATTAAATTATCTTAACACAAACGAGTTAAGAAAAAATATGGTTCCGATCGCTGAACCCTCGAAAAACCCAACGGGTACAAAAAACACATGCTGCATAAAGAAAATGTTACTAAGTCTTTTAGCCGAAAAGAGGGAAAAATTATAGCCGTTTTTAGAGGCCAAATTGGCCAACCTTAAAGAGCCTAAGGGCCGACCTAAAAGAGCCTAAGGGCCGATTTAAAGAGCCTAAGGGAAAATATAAAAAGACCCTAAGGGCCGATCTAATAAGCCTAAAGGCCGATACAATTAGAGTTCGAGACCGCTCTCACTCAATTTGAACCCAAGGGCTCAATTATTATGACTTTAAACAAACAATTAAATACGGCTCGAATATTCACATAAATGTATAGCTAAGCTCGAGATACCTAACAACTATATGTTGAGAACCTTAGGGTTCACTTTGTCCTAAAACTCAAGATTCATTCAGACTTGACTATTAAAGATAATTCGTTGGTCAGTAGGATTAAGCTACCCCCGAGATAAGGTCTCGAATGAGTTACCAACCCAGGGAATTTCCCTCATAACTCGGAAACTTGCCCCCCCAAAGACGAAAAACCTAAGAGTTTACTTCAATTACAACAATAAAAAATTTTATCGACGAAGGCAAATGAACGTACAAAGGAATCAAAGGGAAATTCTTCATTATATAAAAAAATATATGTACAAAGGGCCAGTCAGGGCCTTACAAAAGAAAAGAGAAAAAGAAGATACAATCTAATCGGGGCTAGCCCCCTCAAAATCGGCTCACTCCTGAGCGACTTCTTCAGAGGCCTCGTCTCCCTCACCCTCAGATCCGCTAATAGAGCCTTCATCATCGGAGAGCAAGGCTGCGACCTCATCCTCTAAAGCTTTCTCCTTCCCGATATCAGCGGAGAGGTCAAAACCATGAGCGTTCACCTCTTCGAGAGCCTCTCTCCGAGATTGCTGCCTAACATGAGCAAGAGCACATGATAATCTAATCTCAGAGGAAGCAGAGATATCATGTGCCCTAATATTGGCAGCCTTTGCATCAGCTCGATAAGAGGCTACAAGCGCCTCTGATTCAGCTTTAGCTTTAGTAAGAACGATTTCAACCTCCTCGATCCTCCGGGCTCGAGCCAGACTTTCCTCCTTCACGCTATGGAGCTGGCGCTCAGCTGAAGTTAACTGCGCTCGAAGTGCATCCCTCTATGAGGCAAGATGTTCCATGTGCCGTCTCCACCCTAAAGTTTCAGCCTCTTTCATCTTGACCTCTTCTCGAAGTTGCAGCACTAATTCGCCCTTCTACTGAAACTGCGAAACCGAAGGGTTCATCATCAATTTTGAATTAATATTTTGCAAAGTTTCAAGAAATTACGTTACCTTCTCGATGATCTCAGTATGATCTTGATGAGCTCTCGTAAGTTCGGTTCGGAAGGTCTCAATCTCTTACTCCTTTCGAACGTAAAGGAATTTCAGGTCATCCCTATCTTTTACGAGCTTTCTAAGCTCGGTTTCACATCAGGTCAGCTCCGCCTGAGATTTGAAAGATGCCTCTCGATGAAGAACCATATCTTGCGTATGAAAAAGGAGTTAGTCTTGAAAAGATACGAACTAGATGTGAGTGAAAAGGAAAAAACTTACCCATTTCAAGAGACGCTGGGCTTTGTTGAAAATGAACGACGCGTCTGGCTCGGGATCGTCCTCGACCCCGGCAAAGCACTCTCAAAATATGTCGCTCTCTTCGTGGGCTAGCTACGCATCACGAGTTCTCATAGCCCGAGTGTCTCAGAATTGCCCCTCAAAAAATGAAGGACCGGGCGGTGAATCGTCTATATTTAATGCCCCAAGCGAATCTCTCGGGGAAATCTCCTCTCCTCTAAGGGCCTCGGAGCTGGACCCTTTGGGAACATTCGTCGAGATCCCCCGATGGCTCGGGGACTCCGCTCGGATCTCCGTCCGAGATCCCCCTAACTTGAGATCGAGCCGACTCATCCACTGCCAGCTCGCAACCTCAAAAGTTGCAGTGCTCCACCCACATGGACTATCAAAATGCATTCATCATCACCTTGTGCTGCCGTGTCCTCCTCCCGAAGTCTTTGACCCACATCAGCGGGCACAGCGGCAGGGTCAATCCTCGATTTTCGGGCCTTTCTCTTCCTAGGCTTCGGGGTAACAGGGGACGAGGCTCTTTGTCGCTTCTTCTCTTTGGGTGGTTGTGGAACCCCTTCTTCACCAGGCGGAGGTGGCTTCATGGCTACATTCTCTCCGAGACCTACACGAAAAGGCTAAGTTAAAAATCGATATTCTTACCAAAAGACATCGGTATGTGGACAGAGGAACTCACCATGGTTCTTAGCTTTCCATCGACCATTAGATAGATCTCACCAGAAGCGCTCTGAGTATGAAGAAGTGGAGGCTAGTTGGAGAACCTAACCTTCAAGATCCGGGATAGCACCGGGGAACCATTGATAATAGGCTAAATTCACATAGTTTAGCATATATTTATACTCTAACTTAATGATGCTTCACGGTCTTAAGTGAGTTAAATGATGACAAATTGGCTCTAATGGTGATTTTTGTGTTTCACAGGAGTACAATAAGCTATTGAGGACTTATGACGGTGATCCAGGCGAATTTGAAGAATAACAGGCCATGTTGTAACTCCGAGGTGATTTGAAGGCTGGAGATTTTTCAAGGCAGTAGGAAACCCCATTAGCGCGGGCATTAGTGCGAGACTAGCGCGCCCGCGCTAGTTCAATGATCTCCCGGGCATTGCTAAACCCCATTAGCGCGGGCTGTAGCGCAAGACTAGTGCGCCCACACTAGTACAGACGATAAAAATACGTCGAGAAGGGTACTTTTGGAAGTTTGGGGCCAATCCACTTAACCTATAAAAGGTTCAATTCGCCTAAAGGAGCAGATTATCCAGGTTTAGAGTTTAGAATAAGAAAAGCAAGGGCAAGAGGAAAGGAGGGCAATTGGGCATCAATCCATATCTCCTTCTCTTGTGATTTTTATAATTGTTCATGAATTCTTTTGTATTTTTTAGTATTGATATGAGTGGCTAACTATTCTAATTTAAGGTTTTGGTGGAACCCGTTGGGGAATAACGTTATTGTGATATTAATATGGTTTTGATTAGTTTTTAATCCCTATTTGTTCAACTACGTTCTTGTTGTAGTTAATTGAAATGATCCTCAATTAGCTGTGCCTATTTATTACGTATCTACTTCAGAGAGAGTGCATATTTAGGTAGTTGTTTGAACAACACCACTCCCGGAGTATAGGTGAGAGTCATAACTGAAGGTTTAGAGGTTGGATTAGAGATAACGATACCGCGGGAGCAATCTAAAGTGAACTGTAATGCAATCTAGCTAGCGTAACTTGAGAGAGTGCGTCTAGTAAATTATCATAATTACTTGAGAAAGATTTATGGTAGATGGAGTGTTCATGATTGATATAGACAACTGAATCAAAACTATATGAAGTATCCAAGAAGGAAGATTACCAACTGGGGAAACCATAACCTTAGACCTTTATCGCATCTGTTTACACCTCAATATTAGTTATCTTTTAGTTTATTTAATTTCATTCAGCTATAGTAGTAAAAATACTGAAAAGTGATATTCATAATATTTGGGAACTTGATTATTGAGAATCGAGTAGTCTAACAACAATAATTGATAAGTTAATTCCCTGTGGGATTCGACTCTAGGCTAAATACTCAGATATATTTGCAACGCTCGTTTAGTCTTTCTATAAGACATAGTTGAGCATGATCAAATTTTGGCGCCGTTGCCGGGAAATTAACAGTGTTATCAATTAGAGTTGGAAGAAATACAAAATTCTTAAGTATAGTCAATTTTCTTCAATTTTCATCTATACATTGAAATTTTAACGTTTGCTAACTTGGTTGTACATGTGCATGCCTAGAAACTCATCGAGAACTGGTGAAGTATTAGAAGCCTTATCAGACCCCGAGAAAATTTTCAAGGCCTTGAACCGGGCCAACCGGAAAAGCAAACAACGACCATTAATTGAACAACTTGAAACTGACATGGAAGATCCAAACAACAGGAACAACAATGGGGACGACGTGGTAGACCCAGTTGCGTAGATAGGGGCATAGGATCCTTTATATGACTGGCCACAACCCACGGTGGAGAATTTGGCCACTTCGATACTAGTCCCTCAGATACAGGGTGATTCCTTTCAGATTACAAATAATATGCTGCACTTGTTGCAGAACAAGGGACTATTTTCAGGGTCATACATCGAGGACCCCCAACAACATTTGAAGAATTTCCTATCGATTTGCAAAGCTCAGAGGCAACCAAACGTCATTCAGGAAATGATAAAACTGTTGTTGTTTCCATTCTCAGTGACAGGAGCAGCCCAGACTTGGCTAAACTCACTCCCCATCAATTCCATTACCACCTGAGACGAGTTAGTTAAGCAATTCGTGAACAAATTCCATCCACCCAACAAGACAGCTGAACAAATTGATGAAATCTTCAGCTTCAGAGAGAAGCCAGTTGAAACATTGCATGAAACATAGGAACGATTTAAAGGAATGTTTGTTATCTATCCGCACCATGGTAGTCCAGAGCAGATGTTGGGGCAGCATTTTTATATGGGTCAGGCGCATATTGTAAAGGCAAATGTAGATTCTTCAGCTGGTGGAGCATTCTTGAGCAAAACATAGAGAGAAAGCCAGATCTTGCTTAATAAAATGGCGCAGAATTTAGGGTGGACAACCAGGAATGCGCCCATTACTCCTGTAGTTCACTCAGTTCCCTTCGATCCATCCAATACTATTGTTGAGAATGTGGCCACCTTGATAACACATATGAGCATACTAACTAAGAAGGTGGAGGAATCAAGGCAAAATCAGCAGGTACATATCGTGGATACAACCAATGGGGGCTTATGCACATCTTGCATTAGTCAACCATTTGGTAATCAGTGGAATGCAGAGTGTGATCACCCTCATTACCCAGAAAACATGAATTATGTGTCAAATTATGGAGGCCCGAGACATGGGGGATAAAACTGGGGTCAGCAAGTTCAACCGTATGGACCACCTCACCAGCAATAGAATAATGGAAACATGGGTGCCATGAGACCTTAAGGTAATGTAACATCTTATCGGAGGCCACAAGGTTATAACAATCAGATCAGCAGCAAGCATACCACCCTCCTCAGCAACAACATGGGGGGAGGCAAGAAGATGGGTTTTCCAGGCTTGAAGCGATGATGCAACAGGTGATTGGGTGAATGGAAAAAATGAGTAAGAGAGTAGATGTACATGATGCAGCTATTAAAAATATTGATGTGCAGTTGGGCCAGATATCTATGTCAGTGAACAATTGTCCTCTTGGGACTTTACCTGCAGATACTCAGGTGAATCCTAAGGATCATGGCCAGAAGCAGATGATGGTGAGTCTCTGCAATGGCAGGGACTTAGACTTGGAACAAGAATTGGCTCGTGAAAGTAGGCAGGCAGAGACACTAGTTCCAGTGCCAATCGAACTTGATGATTCCACAAACTTGACCAAGGTAACAGTACAAACTACTGAAGGAGAACTTAGTGGGAAGAGTGAAGCTGAAAAGGAAGTGGAAATAACCCAGATCCAGTAGTTAAAGTGGTAGTTGAGAAAGAAAAATCCCAAATCACTGGGAAGAAGAGACCGCCAGCCCCATTTCCTCAAAGGCTGGCCAAATACTAAAAGGATGAATAGTACAGAAAGTATTGGATATGCTGAAGCAGATACAGGTAAACATTCCTCTGATTGATGCTCTGAAAGAGATGCCTGGGTATGAAAAGATGATGAACTGAAGTTTGATTTCCAAGACTTAGCGACTGTGACTTTGACTCAAACTTGCAGTGCTGTGGTAACACGACCAATAGCAGAGAAGTTGTCTGATCTAGGGAGTTTTACAATTCCCTACACCATTGACAATTTGGCTTTTTCCAAAGCACTGTGTGATTTGGGGGCCAACATTAATCTAATGCCCCTGGCCATTTATAGGAGACTGGGTATTGGTAGAGCCAGACCAACTTCCATGTTGCTGCAGCTAGCTGATAGGACGGTGAAGAGATCGTCGGGGTATTCTGGATGATATTTTGGTGCAAGTGGGGAAGTTTGTGTTCTATGCTGACTTTGTGATACTAGACTGTCGAGTGGATGAAGAGATTCCCATAATCTTGGGCAAGCCATTTTTGGCCAAGGCAGATCTCTCATTGATTGTGAGACTGGGGAGCTCAAGATGAGGCTTAATGATGAAGAAATCACATTCAACGTGCATAAATCCATGGGGAGACCGAGTGAGTTCGCCAACTGCTCTCTAATTGATGTTGTGGATGTGATAGTGGAGGAAGATGATGCGTCCTTAACTATTGAGGATCCCCCTGCTGCATGTTTAATGAATTTAGATACGGTAAATGGGGAGGAATTGACAGAGTGGGTGTTAGCACTTGAAGGTAAAAGAGTATGGCCGAGGGCTCTTGAGTTTGAACCATTGCACTTAGAGAAAAGAGAGATCCCACCAACCAAGCCCTTTGTGGAAGAACCTCCCAAACTAGAGTTGAAACCATTGCCAGCCCATCTCAGGTACACATTTCTAGGCCCCAATACTACGCTACCTGTTATTATCTCATCCAATTTTTTAGATGTGCAGGAAAATCAGCTGTTACAGGTACTCTCAGAGTGCAAGACTGCCATTGGATGGACTATGGCATATTACATGCACAAGATTCTCCTGGAAGAGGGACACAGACCTTCCAGGTAACATCAAACGCGCTTGAAACCAAACATGAAGGAAGTGGTGAAGAAAGAAATCATCAAGTGGTTAGATGCGGGAATCATTTTCACCATCTCTGGCAGCAGCTGGGTCAGCCCAGTGCAATGTGTTCCAAAAAAGGGTGGCATGGCGTTTGTCGAGAATGACAAAAATGAGTTGATATCTACATGAACCATCACGGGCTGGAGAATATGCATGGATTACAGAAAGATGAGTCTTGCCACCCGTAAAGACCACTTCCCACTTCCCTTCATTGATCAGATGCTCGACAGGCTTGCAAACAGGTCTCACTTTTGTTTCCTTGACGGGTACTCAGGGTACAACCAGATTTTAATTGCCCCAGAAGACAGGGAAAAGACCTCCTTCACATGCCCCTATGGGGTATTTGCCTTCATAAGGATGCCATTTGGCATATGCAATGCACCCGCCACATTCCAAAGGTGCATGATGGCCATATTCACAGACATGGTCGAAGACATCATGGAGGTATTCATGGATGATTTCTCAGTTGTGAAAAATTCATTCGAGGAGTGCCTAGAAAACCTGACCCGTGTCCTAAAAAGGTGCATTGAGACGAATCTTGTGCTTAACTGGGAGAAGTGCCATTTCATGGTACAAGAAGGGATCGTCTTGGGGCACTTGGTGTCAAGTAAAGGAATTGAGGTGGATCGAGCTAAAGTCGATGTGACCGAAAAACTTCCACCTCCCACATCAGTCAGAGCTATACGTAGCTTCCTTGGGCATGCCGGATTCTGCCGGCGATTCATCAAAGACTTCTCCAAGATCGCCAACCCCCTCTATAAGTTGCTTGAAAACGATAACCCCTTTGTTTTTTCTAATGATTGCAGGGTAGCGTTTGAGGAGCTTAAAAGCGGTTAGTCACGACACCAATCGTCATTGCACCCGATTGGGAGCAACCGTTTGAACTCATGTGTGATGCCAGTGACTACGCAATGGGAGCCGTGTTGGGTCAACGCAAAGATAAAATAATGCACCCAATTTACTATGCAAGTAGAACTTTGAGTGGAGCTCAGTTGAACTACACGGTGACAGAAAAGGAAATTTTGGCAGTAGTGTTCTCCTTTGACAAGTTCAGGTCTTACCTGATCGGGTCGAGGGTGGTTGTGTACACTGATAACGCAGCCATCAGATTCTTGGTTGAGAAAAAAGAGTCTAAGTCGCGCCTAATTCGTTGGGTGTTGCTTCTTCAAGAATTTGACTTGGAGATTCGTGACCGCAAGGGCATGGAGAACCAAGTCGCTGACCACTTGTCACATCTTGAAGGTGCTGAGAATGCAATTGAATCGGAGGATATTCCGAAAACCTTTCCAGACGAGCAGCTACTCGCCATGAGCGTAGAAGATGTGCCATGGTATGCAACTATTGCAAACTACCTGGCTAGTGGTATTGAACCTTATGAACTCTCTTCTGTTCAAAAGAAAAGATTTTATTGTGATTGCCTCAATTACTATTGGGATGAAACTTATTTGTTTAAAATTTGCATTGATAACATGATCCGGAGGTGCGTCCCCGAGATAGAACAATTTGCTATTTTGCAGGCTTGTCACGCATCTCCATATGGAGGACATTTCGGAGGAGTTCGGACAACAGCTAAGGTGTTAGAGGCCGGGTTTTGCTGGCCTACTCTGTTCAAAGATGCTCACCAATGGGTGAAGGGCTGTAACGAATGTCAAAGGACGGGGAACATAACTCGTCGTCATGTGATGCCCCTGAATCCAATACAAGAAGTAGAAGTGTTTGATGTATGGGGGATAGACTTCATGGGTCCCTTTATCAGCTCCTACGGAAATAAGTACATACTTGTTGCTATAGACTACATGTCCAAATGGGTAGAAGCTGCAGCGTTCCCCACCAATGATGCAAGAGTGGTGGTGGGGTTCTTGAAGAAAAACATATTCACCAGTTTTGGGACCCCAAGGGCTATTATTAGTGACAGAGGCACTCACTTTTGTAATCATGTCTTCGAGAAGCTGCTGGCCAAGTATGATGTGAGCCACAAGGTGGTAACCCCCTATCACCCTCAGACGAGCAGGCAGGTTGAGGTATCAAATCGTGAAATCAAGAGTGTGCTGACCAAAACAGTAAATGCCACAAGAACTAATTGGGCGAAGAAGCTTGATGACACATTCTGGGCCTATAGGACTGCATTTAAAACACTAATTGGTATGTCTCCGTACAAGTTGGTATTTGATAAGGCCTATCACCTGCCTGTGGAGCTAGAACATCGAGCGTGGTGAGCACTAAAGCAGTTGAACATGGATCTCGATGCTGCGGGAGAAAAATTGAGTCACAGAGCTGCATGAGTTGGAAGAGTTTAGATGTCAAGCATTTGAAAGCACAAGGCCATATAAAGAGAGAATAAAGAGGTTACACGACAAAAACATTATGGACCAAAATTCAAACCCGGAGATAAAGTATTGCTTTACAATTCAAGATTGAGATTGTTTCCGGGTAAGCTCAAGTTCCGATGGTCTGGACCATTCAAAGTGGTCGAAGTGTTTCCTTCTGGTGCTGTGGAAATTGTTGCTGAAGATGGGTCTAACGCCTTCAAGGTCAATGGACAAAGATTGAAAATGTATGTGGGGATGAATGAAACCAGCGAGCTGGTTGTGGTGCATCTTTTTGAACCTCAGAGGCTGAGCGAACCTTAATTGCCCTCATTTTGCGTCGTGTCGCGACGGTAAATCAGGCGCTTCATGGGAGGTAACCCATTGATTGTTGTACTCATCGTGTCGCGACATTAAATCAAGTGCTGGTTGGGAGACAACGCAATACATATAGTGTTATTGTATAAAATACTAACATATGCAGGTGTGCGAGAAAAAGGTTGAACACAGGATCCCAAGAAAGAGGAAAAAAAAAGAAAATTTCTGCTGACGCCTGGACTAGCGCGCCCGCGCTAAGCTAGCGCTGAGGTTGCGCTAGTCAGGTTTTACACTGCCTCGCCTACATCGCCACTAGCGCGGCCGCGCTAATCTCGCGCTAGAGGTCGCGCTAGTAGGGTTTTCCACTGTCCCTCAACCCCTAGACTAGCGCACCCACTCTATTCTAGCGCTAAGGTCGCGCTAGACCGTCTCGACACAGGTAAGTTTCGTGTTAAAATTTTTTTTTAAATTTATTGTAGTAATTTTCCCAACCACCCAATTATTCCCCCCCCCCTCCCCCACCCAACCGACACAATATTATCCCCCTTCCTTCTCACAATAAAACTCCACCCTCCCATAAACCCTTTCCCTTCTTCTTCTTCTTCTTCTTTCCATCTTCAATTTTCCTCCCCAAAAGCAGGCAAACCCACTGAAGCACTCCCATCTCTAAGCCTTCTTCAACCCCCATTACTCCATCTCCATATTTCAACCTTACATGTATGTACTTCTCACCTTAATTTTCTTTTTTATTATTTTTGTAACTTTGTTTTTCTTTTCCATTGTGTACACAACTTGTAGCTTTTTTCTTTTTGGTAGCCATAATGGGTAGTAGTTGATTTGTGCTGAAAATACATGACATAGGGAGTGTGGGGTGTTGTCAGTATGTTTGGGGTATTGTGGTGGTGCTTCATATCCATTATTGAGTGCCTGGGGTTTAAATTGTTAATGCCCACCATATGTTTGTAAAAAGGCCCCAGTGGAGGGAAATAATGTGACCAATTTTGTGGTGAAGTCTGAGTAACCACAGTTGGGTCATCCTATTGTACTGAGGTAATACTATGCTAATTGTAGGTACAATGACTCCACGCAAGGGTCAAGCCACAGGCGTCTCCTCAAGTTGTCCAGCAAGAGCCTCCACCAGAGGACGGCCTCGAAAATCAGTTGACTCGAGGCCTTTCAATAGCCACAAGTTTCTCTCAGCGAAGGCTCAGGACAGATTCGCTGAAAAAGAGGATAAGGCAGCTATACCTGACCAGGCCATGAACTCTGAAGCCATCAGGATGAACTGCCCAAGAATGTATGAGGTGTTAATGCAGCGTCACATGGACATTTTCTTTGAGAAACCTGATGAGGCAAATGCCATGATTGTCAGGGAATTTTATGCCAACGATCCGGAGCATGAGAACTATGTTGTAACAGTGCAGAGAAGGCTGGTTAATGCCTCAATGGAGCACATTTGGACAATGTACAATCTACCTCCACCAGCAGCTGGTTACATAGATGCCTCCCAGACCTATAGTGGAAAAATGACTCCCTGGGATACATTCACCTCGACCATCTGTCGATCGGGCATCGCGTTGAAGTGGTACAAGTATGGAAACAAATTCCACTCCTCGGCCCTCAAGTTTGAGGCCAAATGCTGGTTGTACCTGATCAATAGTCGACTCTTGCCATCCAAAAACACTTCGGAGGTGAAAATTCCTCGAGCATGTTTGATTTGGTTCTTCATGGTAAAAGCACCATTCGATGTGGCCCGATTAATTCATAAGGAGATGTTTGTCCGCATGAAGGTCCAAAGGTATGGGTTCTTCTACCCATTTCTTGTCACTCGATTGTGCGCTGCGGCTGGGGTGCCAGGCAACTTTGCTGTCGATGGCCAGGTGCCTGAGGTGCATCCCTTCAAAGCTGAAAGAGTTACTACGGGAAAGGAGGCAGTGGCGGCCGATGAGGAATTAGTGGGGCATGACTCCGAGGAAGATGAAGAAGAGGAGGAGCATCACCAGGGAGGTGAGGAAACTAAAAACATGGAGGAGGAGCAAGCTGTGGACGTTGGAGGCCCGTCTAGGTCCAGTCGGAGACATCGGTTGGATCACCTGGAGCACGACATGGCCAGGTTGAGAACCTTAGTGAATGAACTGGGGACTCGAGTTGATGAGATGGCCACCCAGCAAAAGAAGTCTGAAAAGAAGATTATGGGCTAGCTATGCACCCTGGGTCGTGCTTGCAGTGTAAATCCAGACACTGTCTCCGACCAAGATTGAGCTGTCAGGGAAGTCCTCTTACCTTACTCTGTCTTTTCATTGTCCATGAGGACATGACCTCATTTTAAGTGGGTGGGGGATGGTTTCCCTGTTGTGTTGTATGTTGTACAAGTTATGAATTATTTGCTTTAGTTTGTTTTGGTTAACTTGGTCGAATTGTAGTTTTGTTTTATGTTTTCTTTTTGTAGTCTATTTTAGTTGTGTGTTAGTTATAGTAATCAAGTCGTCTTGGTGCGACGACGGATCCCTTCGGCGGGGGTTCTTGAGGGTCCAAGTCGATAAAAAAAATCAGGAAATTTAGTGGACTCCACCTCATGACGGATTTCTTAGATAGTTTTCTTGAGGGAGATTAGTCCAAAGAAAACACCAAAAAGATTTTTTGTTTTCTTTGTAGGTAGTGTAGGAACTCCCTTTTGGTTTTTCTTTTGACCGTGGTTCTTTTCCAAGAGTTTAGCTTGAGCTGAGTATATCTAGCTTCTTCTTTTATTTATAGTTGTTAGGAATCCTTTGGGCAAGGTGCTGAATGATAAAATGCTACCCTTAGTGTATTACACCCAAACACCGTGAATCCTAGAGTGTGACACTTAGGCTCACATGTTGACTCTTGTAGAATGCCTTAATGGTGCATGTTGTAACTAACTTGAATGCTCAATGGAGTGTTTTGATGAACCAATTTGGACTGAAGTATGTGCCATGTGTGTGTGAGGTATTTTATATCTATTCTATGTCTGCATTTGGTACCTAGAACTTGCCCCGTGTGTGTACAAATCGAAATAGAAGTTTGTTTTGTCTTAGAAGGGATGTAGGCATTTCTTTGTTAAGCCAGACACAAATATATACCCACCTGAATATAATTAACCATAGTCAACCCCTTTGAGCTTATAAGCCTGTTTCTTTGATAACCACATTATGAACCATAACCAATTGTTTGAATAGCCTGTCTGTTTGAACCCGGTACTTCCTATGAGCACTTGAATTGTTAGCAGATATGTAAAATTCAAAGTGTGGGGTGGTGGTTTGATCTGCAAGGAAAATCAAGGAAATAGATGAAAAATGCAAAAGTGAAGGACACTTAGAAAAAAAAAACAAAAGAAAGAAAGAGGACAATAAATACATGTAGCCCTTGATAATTAGTGGCATGAAAAAGAAAGTTGCACCTAAGGAATAATGGGGGTAATTATGAAGTAAAGTATGGTGAAAGTTCTGGCCAAACTTGAAAATGGGCTGAAGGTTAATGTAATTGTATTAAAACTTCTTAGGGAGGTTAGTCACTATACCCAAATTTATCCTACCCGTCCCTTAGCCTACATTACAACCAAATAAAGACCTATTGATCTTAGATTGAATGAACTCAATTAGTAGAGTATTACACTACTGCCAAGCCTATGGCGTATCTGTGTGACATATGAATGTTTTTTTTTAGAGTGAGTGAATTCTTTCGATTTAAAGTTCCTATTGCTCTGACTATTATATTTTATGGAACTACTCTCAATTGTGTGAAGTGAGGGCATATGATTTATGAAAAAGAGGTAAGTCTTGACCTCCTTGTAAAGTATTTCGAGGAAGTAAGAGTATAGCATGGCATGTGAGAGTCGTTGCTTGAGGCATAGATGTTACACTGCTAGGCACAATGCTTGTAAAATGTTTGTGGCGTGACACCGTAGGGAAGTGTTTGATGCAAAGAAACCTTGTAGGAAATAGTAGATTGCTTGAGGAATAGCAATGATTTAAGTGTGGGGTGTTGATAATAGGCTGAATTCACATAGTTTAGCATATATTTATACTCTAACTTAATGATGCTTTACGGTCTTAAGTGAGTTAAATGATGATGAATTGGATCTAATGCTGATTTTTGTGTTTCACATGAGTAAAATAAGCTATTGAGGACTTATGACGGTGATCCGGGCGAATTTGAAGAATAACAGGCCATGGGGTAACTCCGAGCTGATTAAAGACTGGAGATTTTTCAAGGCAGTAGGAAACCCCATTAGCGCGGGCATTAGAAAGAGACTAGCGCGGGCGCGCTAGTCCAGTGATCTTCCGGGAAATGCTAAACCCCATTAGCGCGGGTGATGCGAGACTAAATTGCATAGTTTAACATGTGATATACCTTATATTTTATGCGCTTTAATGATAAAAATACACTTGTTATGTGCTTAATGGAGTTTATTTCATGTGTAGGTGAAGTGGAGATGGAAACGGAGCTAAA
>ML333540.1:0-69182 GCA_005239505.1 Nicotiana paniculata
TCACAATGGAGTATGTGAATGGGTAGAGTCGTTCATGACTGCTCACTTTGTCTTTGCCCGAAAGATCCTCATGTTCGCGAGCAAAGAGGGGCAGTTGTAAGCATGTGATTTTTACCCACCATATGCTCCTACAAATTCGATACAATAAATTAATTTTACAAATTTTTGTTGAATTTTAGTGATTAATTGTGAATTATTTTTTGCATTATATAATCATAATTCATCCTATAAAATTGATAAATATTTTTTAAAAAAAATGCATAATGAGGTGCATAACCTTAATCATTTTTAGGAAATTACAAAATTTATCCTTCAAATAATTGCTAGTGTTAATTGATAATTCCACTTCTTTTATTCACACGTTAACTAAATTTTTCTTTTCAATTAGATAAAAAATAGAATTAGAGCTAATTAATATACTATTTAATAATTGATTTAATTAATTTATGACGAAAATACGATTAATTGACATAATGTGAGCTAATGGTTATATAATCAATTTAGTCACTTATCTAACAAATTATGGATTTGAGTATTAAATTAATTATTTTATTCTTAATTAGTTTATAATTTGACGAAAATAAGGTCATAATTAATTATCACATTTTTCGAATTTAATTAGAATTAGTGTTAATTAAATTAATTTAAGTTTAATTGACCCTAGAGTATCAAAATCGGACCTGGGCTAACTTGCCCAGGCCCAAAAAATAACTCACCTGCCCAGCCCAATATCCCCCTTTACCCGGCCTTCCCCCTACACTACCCAAACGACCCCGTTTCATCCCTCAAACCCCTAGCCGTTGGATCTTATTGATCCAACGGTCCGGAACTAAGAACCCCTACACTATAAATATGTCCTAACAAGCCCCCACCCCCCTCAGAACTCACCTCCCAAACACCCACAGACCATCTCTCTCATATGTCTCTCTAACCCTTCGCAAACCCTAGCCGCCTTACGGCCAACGGACCACCTCCAAACCACCCCAACTTCTCACAAGAACATCCACATCTCCCCTTAACCCCGTCTCAATATTGATTTCCCCAAACAATCATCCGTTTGTGAGTAATTCCGGATCTAGGAAACTGTCGAAACCCTAGAACAGGCTGAAGATGATCCCAAGCGACTCTGTGACTCAAACTTACATGAGTCGATTATTCTCGACGAGAGCCGTCGATTCATGTGAGTAAGGGTCACTTTTGGAGGTCGTCGGATTCCGGCCAAACTCTGGCAAGTTGCCGTAGTTCGTCCAAACCCCTCAAATGGGTATCCCCCACTTCCTTTCAATGTGTTTCTTGATCGATAGAATGAATAGGCCGTAGTTTACTCACTGTTTTCCTTTATTACATCACTATTTCTGATTTTTGTTTTCTTTTACCTGTTCATGTTTTCTTTTTTAGTTTAAAGTCCCAAATGCATTTAGCTTAGGTTTTTATCACTATTTTGTATGATTTAACTGTTCAAGTTTAGTGATTTGTATAACCAAGATTAGCATTAGGTTTTTTTTGTTTAGTTTCCTTTCTCTGCTAATTTCCAGACATCTTTATGTTGGTAAATTCTATCAATAAACGAGCATGAACAACTGATTGATTAAATCCCAGAATTCATATGTTGAAATGCTTGTAAGTAAAACAGCCTTTATTAGTTGTTTGCTCGTGTTTTGTTTGAGGTCGTCGTTTGATTTAGCCTTGATTTGCTGCCTATGTTATTAGTCTCAATCAGATGTTAAATTCCAATTAATCATAGGTTAAATTTCAAATTAGGTTAGATTGGAATATTCAAGTAACTTAAACAAACTAATTCCCCCTAGGCTCAAGTGAAACTTAAACAGACTTTAAAGGAAACTGACTAAGTCTAACAACTTAAGTTAATTCTCATTATTCAACCAAAATCCTAAACTATTTGAAGTCAGTTAGTAGTTAAGAACCTAATCAACCATCTAATCCTAGGTAAGATTAATTAGGTTTGATTAACTAAATGACTAATTAAGGGTAACTAACCCAGGTTAACAATTAACCGCAATCAGCTTAACCCTAGCCAACCTAAGGGTAATTCTAGAGACTTTAAGGGGTATTATAGGATTTTTAGTTAAAGAAATATCAGGAAATCATATATTTTAGGGATAAAAGGATAATTTCAAGGGCTGGAATGTTCTGGAAGCTACAGTTGTCCCAAAAGGATAGGGTTGACATTTGTACTTGTACTATATTCAGCCCAATTAGATAAGGAATATGCTAATGAGATGCTACCCTAAAAAATTCCTATAAATACCCTACCCTATTTTCTGAGGAAATTTTTTTACACGGGGATTTTAGACACATTACTACACTTGAACCACAGATTTTAAGAAAGGATTCTCCACAGAGAATTTACACACACACACTAGAAAATACTGCTCTGAAAATATACCACTACTCTGAAAAATAGAAGGGAGATTGAAAACATAAAAATTAGTGCAAGAACCTTCTGGAAAAATTGGTTTCTTTTTTGTTATGGCTTTCCTGGGAAAAAGCTGGTTTTCTTGTTGATTTTTCATTCAAAAATCTGGTTTATTCAAGTTGTTGTTTCTGGGTATTCTTGCTGGTTTGTTGTTGTTCTTGTTGCTGTGTTGAGCTCGAAATTTCTGGCTTTTCTTGACCTTTATTTGGTCATATACCTTGATATCTTACGTCTTAAGGTATGTAATTCTATCTTGTATGAAATGGAATTCTTTGAATGAAACCTTGTTGGAATATCAATGTATACATGTTTTTAGTGATTATCAGAAGTTTCAGTTTTCTACGTGTTGGTATGCTTCTACTTGCCTGAAAAATCAGATTTTGTCACATATTTGTTGGATTCAAATGTCGTATATGTGTACTCACATCTGTGGCTATATGTTTAGTAATTCTAATCTCTATAGAGTATGAAACTGCATAAAACAACATTAGAGATGTGAATCTGACCACTAGTTAGGTCAGATTCACTCTAAACATGTAAAGCTTGTGTTAGTTAATATCATGGTTTAGACGTTTATCGTGAGTCTTCTTTGGGGTCTGCTATGGAACCATTATTTTTATATATATGAGTTCATTTTTTTCTAACTAAGCTGTTTTTGCTAAAACTATTAAGGATATAAGAACCTTATGTTCAAACATAGCATTAGTGGAGTTGAATCTGACCCTCTAATGGTCAGATTC
The DNA here is from genome assembly GCA_005239505.1 of Nicotiana paniculata. Lineage (NCBI taxonomy): Eukaryota > Viridiplantae > Streptophyta > Magnoliopsida > Solanales > Solanaceae > Nicotiana > Nicotiana paniculata. Next base: position 3,178 of record ML333540.1, read on the forward strand.
ATTCCATAAATAATGCATAAAGTGTTATCTTAGGTATTTGAAAATTACAAACAGAGGCGCAGGTGCTTTAGTCACAAGTGAACTCAAGATGATTCAAGTCGAAGCACCTATCATTTAGAGTTGTATCTTTACTGTTTTTAGATCCAAAAATTGTATCGTTACAGTTAAATACTGATGTGAAATGTATCTATAGACTCATTATTTCTTTTGTAATCATTGTAAACAAAAATTGGACTGTTTAATATATTTTGTTTATTTTAATATAGAAATAGGCCAAACTGCTAAAAGTGGCCCATTAAGGCCTGAACTAGTTTGATCTTGGGATATTGGACCTTGGGGTGTAAAAGCTCAACTAATAGGCAGTGTATTTTCTAAACCTGCACAACCCAAAAATCTGATTAGTATATTTCGCTTAAAAGTTCAAATTATTCTCACATAATTTTTGATGTTACAACTAAACTAGTAGAAATGGCTGATTATTTTTTTCACTTAAAATCGAGTTTAAAGCTTGTGTCTGATGAATTCTCAGCACAGTAGCAGGCCCAGTTCTTAAATATGAAATCATATCTTTGAACATGCTTCACGTGTAGTACAGCATTATAAATTAAAAAAAGGGCAGAAGGTTTAAACTTGGTTAAGCTCTCATTCGGAATTTCAATTCAGATATATATGCAATTGTAAGGATGTTTGAATAACCTGTCGCCTTTTACATAAGTTGTTAGTTAAAATGTGTTCACATGAATCAATTTTTGTACTTTTCAATTTCCTTCGTTTTAGCATTCTAGGATTGGCCTAAAGGTGTTTGCTAAAATTGGGCTAAAACATGGCCATAGCCCAAACACTTGTCCTTTAGGATAGTAAATCTAATTTCTAGATGATTTTATACATATCTTATAGGCTAAGGATACCTCTTTTAGATTAAATCACGAAACTTAGTAAAAATTCAAATTGCTTCAAATAAGCCTTTTTGTGACTATACATAACCTACACTCAGTTGTGGCAACTCATGTCCCCGACTCTCACTTCAAACATTAATAAAATCACACGTAGCAATCACAGGTGCATTTCATGTTATGTGGGTGTGATGTGTTCAAAAACAACAAGTGCACGCCGTCGTGACTTGTTCTAAGATAAATCCATAAATATTCAAATTGGTGTATATACATATCCCGTAAGTTAAAAAATACTTCTTTTAGATAAAAATTCCAAAACTTAGAGAATAATTGAATATCGCCTCAAATAGGCATTTTTAACCGTCATGACCAAAATCTTGACCATATAATCTACACTCGGGAGTGGCAACTCATGTCCCCGACTCTAACTCAAAACAATAATAAAAATCACATGTTTTAATCGTGGGTGCATTTCATGTGGCGCGGTTACAATGTGTCCAAAAACAAACAAGTGCACTCCATCGTGACTTGTTTCAAGATAAATCCATAAATATTAAAAGCGACTTAAAAATTTAAAAAGCTAAATGCACAATAGGCTAAAACACGTAAATAAACAGATAATTTAGGCCAAATATTAATAGTTAAGCGACCGTGCTAGAACCACGGAATTCGGGAGTGCCTTACACCTTCTCCCGGGTTAACAGAATTCCTTACTCGGATTTCTGGTCGCGGACAAATCAAAACAGAGTCAAAATTTTCTCGATTTGGGATTTTAAAACAAAACAGTGTCCCGGAGCATCGTCAAAAATCCGGGTGGCGACTCTGAAATAATAATAAGTCCCAAAACTGAATAATATCACTTTAATTGGAAAAACTCCCTTATTGCCCTCACCGGGTGAAAAAGGAGGTGTGACACATCTTACCTCCAATTTTTTTAGATTCCCTCCATTCCTATTTTCCATCAAAATCAAACTTTTCCCTCTTTGAAATATTGATTTCATAGATTATATTTTCCATCCCTCACGTGTATCTTCACATATTACCTGTTTCTCACCGTTTAAAGGCCATTAGCCGCTATGAATGCTAACTAACTCTCATCTGAAATTTTTCTCTGTCCTTTCTTTCTCACAAACCAAGTAGACGGTAGTGCCTTTTCTTCCTCTCTCAAGGAAGTTCGATATGCTGGTTGTCCTTTTGCATTATAGAGGAAGAAGCAGGTGAGGGAAGTGATGGAGAATGCCGGGAAGGTATTTTTTCAAATTATTATTTTTTTCGTATGTACTTTCTGTTAAAATGGGAGGACCTTTAGTTTTTGATATTTTGATTTCTAGAGTTTTAAAGATGTTGATAATTTCTATATTAATGGGGATTTTGCTCAAAATGTTGCGTAATTCGGGTGTGAATTATTGCCGTAGATCTTCTTGGAACTTGAATTGTTCTATGCATAGGGCTTTTTTCTTTACTTACTTCTTTGTTATTACTATTCTTTCAATGTTCAGTTGTAATATGAGAATTTATAAGTATATATCTTGGTTTTGATTCCAATGGTCTCTGAATATTAGTCAAGACTTGTGGGTCTCTTTGAAAAATGCATATTTTAGTTTGGTCTTGTATTCACCAACAAGATGTTCCAGAAGATGTGATGGCCGAGGAACTTCATATTATCATGTTCTTTTTCTTGTATACAAGTATTTTGCACATAGACTTTATGTAATTGTATAATATCACACTAAACAAGTCATTTAAAGTTAGGGAGGAACATTTCGTCTAGCATTGTATGGATATGGTGTTTATTTTGCTTGATATGACTATTCCAGTTCTTTGTGTCTGGAAACACACTTGCATTGGAGGCTCTACATTTATTCCAAATGGAATTAGTGCACAACAACAACAACAACAATTCAGTAAAATTTCACTAATGGGGTCTGGTGAGGATAGTGTGTATGCAGACCTTACCCCTACCCCGAAGGAGTAGAGAGGCTGTTTCCGAAAGAATCTCGGCTCAAGAGAATAAAAAGACAAAATGAGACGGAATTAGTGTATATCCTCAAATTGTTTTGGTATACGAGTATATTCTCTACTAGTCATTGCTACTATTTATGATCATGCCAAATCGTGTAGTAATTTAAGCCTCATTCAGAAAAGCTTTAAGCTGCTTGAAGTGTTGGGAAATCAATGTCGAATATTTTTTTCTGGATGGGATTGATTATTTGGTTCATTTAAGTACTTGGCAATTCGAGTGAAATGAAATCTACTCTATCATCTATAGACAAACTTGGGAATCTCATATACTCTTGACAGATAATTTATCGTTTTAACAGTCGCATGACTTATTTAGTTGTTAAATGGACATTATGCAATTTTTACCTTTTTTCTTGTGTCTTTTCTTGGAAATCCAGTTAAGATAATCCAAAATATTTTGAAATGCACCTGATGATTACAGGTACTAGGTTTCTCTATGTGACACGATCCTTATTCTCACCTAGCATATGTATTTTTTTCTTTTTAATTCAAGTTCTTTTAAGAGGTGAATGAGTACTTGAGACATAGAAAGATAAACCTTAGACCTCAGGTTCAATTTTACTACAACACTTAACATGTGTCATCCTATAGGCTATAATAGGATGTAAAGCTAGTCCGCAGTCCATCTTTATCAAACAATAAGAGAAAAAGAAAGATTGAAAGTTCTGGTTTTGCAAATTCTGTTGGCGTTAAGCTTATGATAGAATGCTGCATTTATCTTGATTATGTGTATTAGTGATTATCTTAGAGGTCCATTTGAAATTTATTTCTTTGAACTGCCTTTAATTGTTCGAATGAATCTTTTATCTGCTTGATGAGATGTAACTCATGAATACTTCTCTAGGTGATTGTGAATATTATATCTGGAATATATAAGATTTATTTGGCTTAAGCACGGGGATAGATGCAGAGAGCGTATATGGGTAGGAAATTAGATAAAGAGAGGGATAAGGATCATGGTAGTCATCACAGAGATCATCACATAATCAAAGTGACAAAAGGGAGAGGGAGAGGACAAAGATAGAGATGAAGAAGATTGCCATCAAATTTGAGATTTTGACCGGTAAGAGCTATAGCACTTCTCTGTTTTACCATTTATATTGTTTATTTTGTTTGGATTTGGTGTTATGCTCCTGTTATGAGTTGGATTCAGACTCGAGGAGCTTGTTTTATGTTATTTAATATTTCATGTCATTGTGGACTAGTAGTACAAGCTTGTTCTATTTTGATATGTGTATTTGGATATGAGATTTGAATTTCATTGCAATTCTTAATCATACAACGAGTCAAGGCTCTATCGAAAATAACCTCTCTACCTCACACGTGATAAATGTAAGGTCTGTGTATACCCCACACTCTACAAACCTCACTTTTGGGATTACATTGAGTATGTTGTTATTGTTATTGTTGTATTTGTCTTAATCATACAATGGGATATTGTCTGCATACCAAAATGGCTGAAACAAAATTGATCCCAAAAACAAAGAGAAATGAGAGTTTATGTTCTGCATTTGAGAAGAGCAGAGACAGATTTATTGGAATTTGATCTTTTTGATATATAAGTAAGCATGAGCCACGTTATTTTAGTAGAATTTTTATGGTTTAAATTTCTTTCGTAGATTGGTTCTAGGTAATGAAACATGTTAACAGAGAAAAGTCGATCAAGTGCTTTTATTAAATTTAATGTGGAATATGAGAACATTAATTAAACAAACCCCATGGTATTGCATATATAAGCAAATTTTAGTAGTTTCACTTTGTTATTGACCTGTATGGCTCTCATGATTTATATTTGGTCTCTTTGTTATGAATTTTGCATACTGTGAGTTATGCAAGAGACGAAATTTATGTCTTGGCTTCTCTATGGTCAATTGCAGGTACTGAAAGGTCGGATCACTGTTATAGAGAGTTCTAAAGTGTTGACGAGAGTAGGTAAAGACTTTTGGGGTCTTCGTGAAGAAGTGGTTCTATTAGCAATTCTATTAGAAAATCACATGGCTCTTAATTTTATGGGTACTGTAATTAGATTGTTTGTAAAAAGTGCATAATTTATTAATATTACATTAAGTTATCACTCAGAAATAGGACTATATTTTATTACCTAGTCATGTTGATATTCACTTTATTTTATCATTTCAGGTCGTACATTGTGATGTTCAAAATTTGGCATGTGGAAGACTTCATTTTGATCAAGAGTTTGAAGAAATTTTTATACGTTGTGTATTATAAAGTGTAGTAGCTATTTGAAACACAAGTTATTAGACATAAAATGACACTAGCTATTGGATCCAAATAATTTATTTTTTATTATGTTGACACTTTTGATATTATGGATTGTTAGTTATTTTTGTTTGTTGTGAATTTGATGAAATTTTTCATACTGCTTATTATTATTACTGAATATAAATAGGTAAACTGATCTTTTAATTTTGCAATAAAAAAGTTATTAATTTTTTTTTTGTTATCGGCCATTATAATTACCACTAGAAAGTCCTCTTTTACTGGTTGTATGTTGGGTTTTATTGGCAAAATATAGGCTGCTAATTGCATGGCTTATGAAATACAAAAATGATTTTAGTGGCCATGTTAATTGCCGGTAAACATTGGCTGCTAAAATTTATACACCTTTAGCGACAATAATTGGAGTGTTTACCAGCACTTGGCGTGATGGCTGGTAAAGCCTTTGCTAACGCTGGATACGCTGGTTATTATCTAATTGCCGGTAAAAGTTTTAGCGGCAATTTTAACTGCTGCTAAAGACCAAAACAATTTCCGTTAAAAGTCTTTTTTGTTGTAGTGAATATGAGTGGCGACAACATTGCACATGCTGAGAATGCAAAAACTTCTGATGGTCGGAGTACTCCGGCACCAAATGACTTGGTCTTGTGGCTTGAAAAGAAAATACTTGAACTACAAGGTGAGCTTGAGCAGGTCCGTAATTTGGCAAACCTCTCCCTCACACTAAACGTCCTAGATATCAACCATCCAAATACCCAAAACCCGACACCTCCTAAGAATACACCCAACCAACGCCCGCAGAATCCACCTGCAGCCCACTAATATGCAACCACTCCTCAAAATCCTTTACCCATACCTACACCTCCTCAACATCAGTATCTCCCGACTCAATATCCGCAAACCACTTATCACACTCCTCAGAATACCCCTTAGCCTATCCCTGATCCCCAAAATTCAACCAATGATCACCACTATACCCAAACTCCTGGCCTTCACCAAAACAACCCCATATACGTGGAAACCTTACCCCACTCAACTCAACCGATCTCATATACACCAGAATCCGTCGATAAGGACCTGCTCATTAAAAAGATGGCAGAACAGATCAAGAAGCTCAGAAGTCGAGTCTAGGGTGTTGAAGGAGGCAAGGAATCGAAGGTTTGAATTATGAGGATTTGTGCATTCAGCCAGATGTGGAACTGCCGGAGGGTTACAAACCTCCTAAGTTCGAAATGTTTGATGGAACGGGCGACCCAAAGGTTCATTTGAGAAACTACTGTGACAAGCTCGTAGGGGTTGGAAAGGACGAAAATATTTTCATGAAGCTATTCATGAGAAGCCTTACTGGAGACGCTTTATCTTGGTACATAAGTCAAAATCCCAAGAAATGGGCTAATTGGGTAATCATGGCGTCGGACTTCATGGGTAGGTTCAGATTCAACACAGAAAATGTATCGGATGTCTTCTATATCCAGAACCTCAAGAAGAATCCCACTGAGACTTTCCGTGAGTATGCTACTCGGTGGAGGTCAGAAGCAGCAAAGTTCAGGCCGGCATTAGATGAGGAGCAGATGAACAAGTTCTTTGTCAGGGCTTAGGATCCACAATATTACGAAAAGTTGATGGTAATCGAGAATCACAAGCTCTCCTATATCATCAAGATCGGAGAAAGGATCGAGGAAGGTATCAAAAGTGGAATGGTGATAAATTTCGAGGCACTGTAGGCCACGAACAAAGCACTACAATCAAGCAGCATATCAAAGAAGAAATAAGTGGGGACAGTAATGGTTTCCCAAGGTCCAAAATCTCCATTTGTATACCAAAAACCTCGACCCACATACCAACCTTCACCATCTAGATACCCCCAACCCTCTAGCACCTACCATACCTATAGTACCCAACTAGCCTATTATCATTCACCTCCAGCTCGTCCAAACTATAAAAAATCGAGGCCCAATTTTGATCGCAAACTACCCAGACAATATACCCCTATTGCTGAACCCATCGACCAGTTGTATGAAAGATTAAAGGTTGCTGGATATGTCACCCCTATTCCCGTCGTGGCTATGGAAAACTCATCTCAATGGGTCAACCTGACCAAGACATGTGCGTACCATTATGGAATGAAGGGACATACTATTGATGAGTGTCGCATCCTGAAAGGCAAGATCCAAACACTGATTGATACCAAGGTCATACAGGCAAAGGAAACCGCACCCAATGTCTGTAACAATCCCCTCCCAGATCATAGGGGTGAAGGAGTCAATGTAAAAGAAACTGATGAAGAGTGGGATCCCGAGGGATCAATCAAACTTATTCGGGAGGGTGATGATCCCAACAAGCCGGCAGTCATGCTGAATCCCATTGTGGTACAAGTATAGCCGCCAGTCAAAGTTGAGGTGGCCGCATCGGTTCCCTTTGAAGTAGAAATGACACCACTTGCAGCTACACCTGCTCCGTTTGAGGTAGAAGTATCCACACCTTTCACTGTGACGGTGACATCCACACCACCTTTTAGTTCCAACGTTGTACCTTGGGATTATGTTGTCGAAGCTAGGAGAAAAGAGAAAGCAAAGACAGAAGAGTCTGGTGCTGCACAAGGAATGACCAGAACAGGAAGAATTTACACACCTGAGCATTTGGGAGAGACTAGTAAGCAAGCTTCTAACAAACAACCCGTCGTTGAAACTGGTCCGGACAACCTTTGGAGGAAATTACAAGCAAGGTAGTATTTTGTTGTTGATCACCTGAATAAGACTCCCGCCCAGATATCCATCTTATTGTTGCTGCAAAATTCTAAAGCACATAGGAATGCTCTGATGAAGGTACTGAATGAAGCATATGTGCCCAACAACATTACTAGCGGAGAAATGGCCAACATGGTGGGACAAGTGTTGGAAATCCATAAGATCACCTTTCATGAAGACGAATTTCCACCTGAAGGGTTAAGCCACAACAGGGCACTGCACATCACAGTGCAATGTGAAGATAAGTTCATTGTCGGAGTTCTAATAGATGGAGGGTCCAGCCTCAGCATTTGTCCGCTGACAACCCTGAAAAGGTTGGGCAAGGGCCTACATGAAATATGAGAAGAATCTATGAACGTGAAAGCATTTGATGGGTCACAAAGAGATATGATTGGAGAAACCAACCTATGCTGAAAATGGGTCCTACCTGGTTCGATGTTGAATTCCAGGTGCTAGACATATCCGCCTCCTATAATCTGTTGCTGGGATAGCCTTGGATACATGTCGCTGGAGCTGTCGCATCCACTTTTCACCAAGTGGTAAAATTTGAATGGAACCATCAAGAAGTGATCATCCATGGAGATGGGAATAACCCCATTTACACCAGTCAGACTGTTTTGGTGGTAGAAAACAAAAGGAAGTTAGGTGGAGAAACCTACCATCGGATCGAACGTGTTAATGCGATTGAGAAAGATAAATGGTGGAGTAGCAAAATATAGAGCATACTGTCATGGGCAGGGTATGAACCTGGCAAGGGGCTTGGTAAAAAGCTTCAAGGTATCTCCAAACCAGTACAACTGAAGCACCATGGCACAATTTCGGGCTCGGATATCAGTACACCTGGCAGGAACATCGAAATTGGTCGCCAACATGGCGTGGTCCATACTATCCTCTTGAGAAACCTGTGTCGCACCTGAATCAGACCTTCCATCAGGACGATACAGTATGGGGATCAGAGGAAGAATAAGCTTTGGTAGCATTGAGGAATTTGTTCCTGGAAGACGGCGGTATGGATTGATGTGTAATAGTTGAGGAGGAGGAGGAAGGCCCTACTATCCAGACAGTGGAGAGGGGAGCATTCCTCAGGAACTGGACTGTCAAACCATCAAGGGTCCGACGTGTCCCGGGGTAGCAAGGCTGATAGCATTGTTTATTTTTGAAAATGATTTCCTCTTTTGCATTTTGTTTTAAATAATATTTTCAATGTTCCGTTTTGAAAAACATTATTTGAGTTATTGAAGTCATTTTGTTTGACGCTTTAAATGGCTTGATGTCTTATTATTACTATTTTCCTTTCATATCATTATCCCTACAGCATTACTATTTCTTATCTTGATGACCCAACGACTGTGACATGTAATGAGACAACGCAACAAAAGGACAGTGACTCGGAAGAAATAGAAGATGAGGATGTAATACTTGAGGAAATTGTCAGAGAAGTGGAGAACTTTGAGAACAAGCCCAAATCCAACATGGACGAGACTGAGATAGTCAACTTGGGAGATTCTAAAACCGTCAAGAAAACCCGCATAAGCATCTATTTGTCACCGTTAGATAAAGAAGAGTACACTCGATTCCTGAAAGAATATGAGGATATCTTTGCATGGTCATATGACGATATGACAGGGTTGAGCACATTCATAGTGGCTCACAAGTTACCTACAAATCCAATGTATCCGCTAATGAAGCAAAAACTCAGGAAATTCAAGCCAGACATGAGCCTGAAAATCAAGGAGGAAGTCACTAAGCAGATCAAAGCCAAGGTCCTCAGAGTAGTTGAGTGCCCAACTTGGTTGGCCAATATTGTATCAGTTCCAAAGAAAGATGGGAAAGTTAGATTTTGTGTTGATTATCGGGATCTAAACAGAGCAAGTCCCAAGGGTGATTTCCCGCTACCAAACATACACATTATGATCGACAATTACACCAAGCATGAACTCCAGTCCTTTGTAGATTACTTCGCGGGTTACCATCAGATTTGGATGGACGAATAAGACGTATAGAAAACAACCTTCATTACATCATAGGGAGTGTACTGCTACAAAATAATGTTGTTCGGTCTGAAGAATGTTGGGGTCACCTACATGAGGGCTATGATAACGATCTTCCATGATATGATACATAAAAAAATAGAGGTATATGTTGACAACGTCATCATCAAATCCAAGAGGGCTACATATCACATAGCATATTTGAGGAAATTCTTTGACCGGCTACGGAAGTACAATCTAAAGTTAAATCCCGTAAAGTGTGCATTCGGGGTTCCTGCCGAAAAATTGTTGGGATTCATCGTCAGTCGCTGAGGAATAGAGTTGGACCCGTCAAAGGTTAAATCCATCAAGGAATTACCACCACCAAAAATCAAGAAGGATGTGATGAGTTTCTTGGGACGTCTCAACTACATCAGTCGTTTCACAGAACAGTCCACAGTAATATGTGAGCCAATTTTCAAAATGCTGAAGAAGGATGCCGCAACCAGTTGGACCGAGGATTGTCAAAAGGCTTTTGAAAAAATCAAGGTATACTTTTCCACACCATCAGTCTTAGTCCCACCAGAGCCTGTTAAACCACTACTACTCTACCTTGCAGTGTTAGATGGAGCATTCGGTTGTGTTCTGGGACAACATGACAAATCGGGAAGAAAAGAGCAGGTCATATACTAATTAAGCAAGAAGTTCACTCCTTATGAAGCACGATACTCTCTGCAGGAATGCACTTCTTGGGATCTAATCTGGATAGCTCAGAAGCTAAGGCACTACTTCTGTGCCTATACTACATATCTCATATCAAGGATGGATCCCCTGAAGTACATCTTTCAGAAACCCATGCCTACTGAGAAGTTGGCCAAGTGGAAAATCTTGTTGAGTGAGTTCGACATTATCTATGTAACTCAGAAAAGTAAAGGGACAAGCATTAGCATATCATCTTGCTGAAAATCCTATAGGAGGAGAATACGAATGCCTAAAAACGTATTTTCCTGATAAGGAAGTATCATTCGTATGAGAAGATATTGATGAAGCCTACGACGGTTGGAGGATGTTTTTGACGGAGCTACAAATTTTAAAGGAGTGGGTATTGGATCCGTCTTGGTATTAGAAATCGGTCAGGATTATTCGGTGTCTACAAAACTCAGATTCCTATGCACTAACAACATGGCGAAATATGAAGCCTGCATATTAAGGCTCAACCTGGATATTGATATGAATATTCAGGAACTGATGGTAATCGGCAATTCAGACCTGCTGGTACATCAAGTACAAGGAGAATTTGGCTACCAAGAATTCCAAAATACTGCCATATCTGCATCATGTACAAGAAATGAAGAAGAGGTTCACAAAGATAGAATTCTGACATGTCCCCAGAATTCAGAATGAATTCGCAGACGCATTTGCCACCTTGTCATCAATTATACAACATCCAGACAATAATTTCATTCATCCTATTCCGGTGAGGATCCATAATCAGTCGGCATACTGTGCTTATGTTGAAAAAGAAACGGACGGAAACCCCTGGTTCCACGACATCAAAGAATATTTTACAAAAGGATAATAATCGGAGCATGCAAACCATACTCAGTAACGCATCTTCGGAGATTGTCCAATAACTTCTTCCAAAGCGGAGGAACCCTATACAGAAGAACTCCTGATCTGGGACTGTTAAAGTGTGTTGACGAAAAAGAGGCTTCTAAATTGCTCGAGGAAATACATGTCAAAACCTGCGGCCCACATATGAACGACTTTATCTTGGCCAAGAAGATACTCAGGACCGGATACTTTTGGATGACCATGGAAACAGACTGCATACGGTACGTTCAGAAATGCTACCAATGCCAGATACATGCAGACATGATACGGGTGCCTCCAAACGAGCTTAATGCGACAAGCTCACCTTGGCCTTTCGATGCCTGGGGAATGGATATCATCGGCCCAATTGAGCCCAACGCTTCAAACGAGCACCGGTTAATTTTAGTGGCCATCGACTACTTCACCAAATGGGTTGAAGTTGCATCTTACAAAGCGGTAACCAAGAAAATCGTCGCAGATTTTGTCAAAGACCGAATTGTTTGTCGATTTGGGGTCCCAGAGTCCATCACTAACAATGCCACCAATCTCAACAGTGATCTAATGAAATCCATGTATGAAACTTTCAAAATCAAGCACAAGAATTCCACATCATACAAGCCTCAAATGGATGGAGCCGTAGAGGCCGCCAACAAAAATATCAAGAAGGTACTAAGGAAGATGGTAGAGAATCACAAGAAATGGAACGAGAAATTACCATTCACCTTACTAGGATACCGTACCACAATCCACACATCAACCGGGGCAACTCCCTATCTGCTGGTTTATGGTACCGAAGTTGTCATTCCCGCAGAGGTAGAAATTCCTTCTTTAGGAATCATACAAGAAGCTGAACTCAGAGATGCAGAATGGATAAGGAACCGCTATGAGAAATTAGCCCTCATAGACAACAAGAGTATGAATTCAGTGTGTCACGACCAGCTCTATCAGAATAGAATGTCCAGGGCTTTCAATAAAAGGGTCAAACCAAGACAGTTCACGTCGGGGCAGCTAGTACTGAAACGGATCTTTGCATATCAAGATAAGGACAAAGGGAAATAATCTCTCAACTGGCAAGGTCCTCACATAGTTCACAGAGTATTGACAGGAGGAGCGCTCATACTCGCAGAGATGTACGGAGAAATCAGGCCAAAGCCTATCAATTCAAATGTTGTCAAAAGATACTATGTGTAAACCATTTATGCTTCTTCATATGATGTAAATTGAACTACGCTCAACCTGATTCCCGTTTAAGAGGGGATACGTAGGCAGCCCTGTGGGTTCAGTCACAATTTAATAAAATTTCCATTTTCCCACAATCAGAAACTAGGGCAGAATTTTGAGGAGGACCCTCAAAATTCTACGGCAGCGGAAGTCGCAATGTCTCTAATAATGTCACAGTTACTGGTTCATCTAACTAACTTCTAAACTGCATACTACTATGTCTTTGAAAATTATTCACGCATGCTTTTGAAAAAGAAACTTTGCTTTAGCCAAATGCTACCCTAATAGCTTGAACAGGATCTTCAGACAGAGCGGAGCAAATCGAGCAAGCAAAGGCACGAACCAACCTCCCCCTACAAAAACTCACAAATTTTCTTTGGATGCAGGACTATATCATCATGATAAACTCCATCGCAACGACACAATCGCTATGCATGAAACACATTGCCAGCTAAGAATACTTCACTCTTACTCTTATCTTTGCATGGGACTAAGCACTGTCCCGAAACTTGCATGACGCTAAGACCTGCCTCTCCACTTGCATAAGGCTAAGAACTGCCTTCTCTTTGCATGAGACTAAGCCCTGTCTCAAACCTTGCATGAGGCTAAGCCCTGCCTCTCTATTTGCATAAGGCTAAGCATTGCCTTCTCTTTGCATGAGACTAAGCCCTGTCTCAATCCTTGCATGAGGCTAAACCCTGCCTCTCCACTCGCATAAGGCTAAGCACTGCCTTCTCTTTGCATGCTACTAAGCCCTATCTCAATCCTTGCATGAGGCTAAGCCCTGCCTCTCTATTTTCATAAGGCTAAGTACTTCATTCTCTTTGCATGGGACTAAGCACCGTCCCGAACCTTGCATGAGGCTAAGCCATGCCTCTCCACTTACATAAGGCTAAGCATTGCCTTCTCTTTGCCTGATACTAAGCCATATCTCAATCCTTGCATGAAGCTAAGCCCTTCCTCTCTATTTTCATAAGGCTAAGCGCTACTTTCACTTTGCATGGTACTAAGCATTGTCCCGAATCTCACATGAGACTAAGCACTGCCTCTCTTGCATCGGGCTAAGCTATGTCTTGTTGCCTCGAGCATCATACCTCTGCACCTCATGGGCTGAAATATAGCCAACTTGTCCGAAGGCGTCATAGTCTGAAGGTACCATCCTCATAGCCGGAGGACATCATGCCATGGCCTGAGGATCTATCAAATTTGCACATCATTATTCAAAGGCGTCATGGTTCGGAGGCATCATTTTCATGGCCCGAGAACATCATTTCATGGCCTGCGAATCCCTTACCACATAACTCATGGCCTGGGACATCATAGTCTAAGGACGTCATCCTCATCGTCCAAAGACAATTTTCATGGTCTTAAGGGAATTTGCATCATGTCTAAATTTATGCAATTTTATATATATGCTCGCGATATATATTTTGTGGATTTTCAGGTGACTCGGTAAGTAATTGTTATCCCAACAGGAGCAATCCCGCTCTAGTTCCTTTAGATTATTTCAAACCTGATTGTTCACTATAACTGTTTCATCCTGTTTGAAACCTTGTGTCCGTCCTTATAAAAACTCCATCGATTTATTCCACCGATGGATCTAGAACTACACACGGCCTGATTCCTGTAAAACCAGGGATAGGTAGTCAGCTCGGAAATCGGAGTGCAGCTTACAGCTCTCAAATCCCTATTCAGTCAAAATTGGCCATCATATCTTTACGCGACAACTGTTTCATCCTTCCCGGGTAAAGAGGGGCAGTTGTTGATATCCAATTTTTCCCATATATATTTTAAAAATACATATATACTTTCAAAATAGTGCATGAGCATCAACCAATATTTTTTCATAATTTTCTAAAAATTTTAGAGGATTTTTAATCAATTTATTCCAGCATTTTATTATTTAAATAATTACTAATTGCATCACAAATAATTTTATAATAATTTATTAATTAATTTTATCATTTATATTTATTGAGCTTTAATAATTTTATGCATAATTATACTTGTATCTTTAGGCTATAATTGCAATAACCTTGCGATAATAGCCCATATATGCATAATTATATTATTTACATGAAAAATGATTTTTTATATTTTTATAATATTAAGTAATTATTATAAATCATTTCCATATACAAATAGAATTTTTATCATTTTATAAAGTGTTTTATTAATTTGAATGGGTATTTAAAATATAGCCCTTTTAATTGATTTTTCGGACCTACCCTAGCCCAATACTCTATCCAGCCCAATAACCCAATACCTAATACACTAACCCAACTACCCATACACATACTCGTCCAATTAAACTCGCCCCACCTAAATCTAATCCTGTTCATTGATCTCAGAAGATCAACGGCCCTAAATCCACCGTCCCTTTTTAATATACCAAAACCCTTAAACCCTAACTCATTCGCCCCATCCCGCCGTCTTTGGATACTCTCCTCTCCTCACCTCTCTCACCCCCTCAAACCCTAGCCTGTCGTCACACTTTCCCTCTTGATTCGTGGGATCTTCCCTTGATTTCCTCCCTTATTTGGCTTTGTTTCTCTACTGGCTGCCCGATCTTGATGCTACTTGATTCATTTGCCTCAAGTGGCAAGTGAATCTCAAGAGACTCGAACCCGATCCGGTTCAAAGTCTCTCATATCTTGGCTATTTCGTCTATGTTCATCCCGGTACCTGTGAGTACGAATATTTTCGTATCTTAGGGTTTCAAATCTCTGGTTCAAACCAGATTTGGTTCAACTTCTATTTATTTTTATGAATCTGGCTATTTTTTTTTGTCGAATTTGTTTAGATCTTTTCAGATCTGAAACAATTTTATGTTCGTTTTGGTATTTCTCTTTTTTTTTAAAATTCAGTACTTCTGTCTCTATATTTTCTAGTCCTTTTCTATTATTATTTTATGACCGATTTTATTTACCCTAAAAAATAGGGTTTTGATTTCAACAGATTTTTTGAAAAAAAAATTTCGTCTCTGGGTATCTGTTAGGTTTTCCTTATTTATTTTGACTGATTTTACTTATTTTATGTCTTTGTGTTTCTTCCTATTTTCTTAGGGTTCTATTTCTGCATGTTTGTTTTAACCCTGGCGATTAATTGCTTACCTAGATTAGGGTTTGAAATTAGTCGTTCCTTTAGTGCTAGTGTTTCTTTATTAGACTTTACATGTTCTTACCCTATTCCAGTATGTGATTAATAATTTGCGCTACTTCCCTTAACTTAACCTTACTGGCCTGATTTTATGTTCTGATAATTGAACTCGGGTTCTAATTGATTTTGGAATTATTCCTTACCTTATTTAACCTAGTACTTGACTACTGATTGATTCCATATAAGGTTTTCCTTAAATTAAGTGATACTAGGCTGACTTTACTCGATTATGTCTTGTTAATTGATTCATGCCGACCTTAATTGATTGTTAAGTTATTTTCATACCTTATTTGTGTATGACTGGTTCATTACCTTATTTTTTTACTTCATTAAGTTCCATTTAAACCCCCTTCCTCACTCCCGTTAGGACAACTCTACAACACTCAAACTCTCTGTTCTCACTAAAACGTAAGCTCTCTCTTTATTCTCTTATTCTGATTTCTGCAGTAAGTGGCTATTATTTGGCCTGTTGAAAGCCAAGGCCAGATTCTCTGGAATTTGACTGCTATTACATTCTTACCTGCTTTCTTCTCAAATGGTATGCCTTAACTCTTACTATTATGTTCTTTATGCTTTATTCGATTAATTTGTTTCAATCCTCAGCATGATTATGATTTCTATGTGACTACATGATCCCATTTAGTAATAATGATAAACTAAGTTACTTCAAATAAGGTGACCCCTTTTCCTAGGTTAGTTCAGTCTATTTCCTGTTCTGAACCTTGCCAGATATTGTAAGCATGTAATCAAATATGTTTGTGGTTTAATTTATAGGTTCAGTCTGTTTCTGTCGTTGGTTTAAGCCATGATTGCTTCAATATTTAGCCTAATCAAATGCCAATTTGTTTGAACTATGTACTGAACATGAACTTTGTTTGTTTCTTGGTGTAGTTCTGTCTGCAACTCTGTATTCTGAATCCTGCCTGTAGAGTTTAAATCAGCTTCAGACTTAGAAAGCATGCCTATAGGATTTAAAAGGAATAAAAACATGTCCTTATGAGTTAAAATCAGTGCTACACTTAGAAATTCTGTCTATAGGCATGTAATTAATAAAGCTCGTTGAAATCATGCCTATAGGATCCTATTGGTCGACTCCGAATTCGTTCACTACTGTCAAACACTTAGGAAGTATATTTGTAGGACTTAAAAATGATTCTGGGTTTATAATTGTGACATATTACTGCCTGAAGTGCCTAGATTCATGCTAAATAAAATCTGTAGGGAAAAACATAGGTCTTAATACTCGCCTTAATAAACTGTCTCTGCATTCTGATTTCCCACATAGATATCATGTCTATAGGATTCCAAAGTAATAAAGCTTGCGTGCTTTTGTTGTCTATGTGCGGAGGTCAATATGAGCCCAAACTTTTTCCTTATCTGAAAGTCCTATATGTTATTGTTTTTCACCTAGATTTTATATTTTTAATATAGGTTGGCTTAGAACTATCCCAAATAGAGGTCCTAATGCCTCCAGGGCCATAGGTAAGGGATGGGTATTGCACGCATAAGGAACGAGCTAGAAACTGCTAGAACGCTTAAGTAACAACTTAAAGATAGTAATTGGGTAGTAAGGAGATGATAGCCCATGCGTTAATACTATGAGTGACACCCCAACTTGAGGGAGTCACAAAGTATTGTATGGAATGATCTTATAGGCTAAAAAACTTAGGACCCCCTATACTCCTGTTTAGAATAAATTGGATATCGCATATGTACAAATTGTTTTCTTCTCTTTTTTAGACTAATTCGCTTAATTTAAGTTCGGTCGGGACCCACCATTGTGTACCTCGAGGGGTGCCTAACACCTTCCCCTCAAGGTAATTTGAGCCCTTACCCGATCTCTGGTGATGTAAACTGATTCTATGAGTTAATTGCTTTAGGTGCCCTAACGTACCTTAATCCGTTAGGTGGCGACTCTCTCAATTCCTTATTCTCTCAAAAGGAGTTGTTCCAAAAATGTGGAAACCCGATTTCGCGAGAAAATGGGGGCGCGACACCACCCAAAGTTGGGGGACAGGGTTGTAGGGGTCGTCCCAAAGGTGGAGGCCAGGCAGGGGGAGTGCAGCCAACTTCTGTTCAGTCAGGTGGAGGCCAGCTAGCCGATGCTCCAGCCAGATTCTATGTTTTTCCGGCCAGACCAGATGCATTGGCCTCAGATGCAGTTATCACATGTATTATCTCCGCCTGCAGTGGGGAGGCTTCAGTATTATTTGATCTGGGGTCTACCTATTCATATGTATCATCTCTGTTTGCTCATTTCCTGGACATTCCTCGCGAGTCCTTGGGCACTCATGTTTATGTGTCCACTCCTGTGGGTGATTCTATGGTTGTGGGACGGATCTATCAGTCCTGTCTGGTCACATTCTGTGGGTTCGAGACCAGAGCGGACCTCTTGTTTCTTGACATGAATGATTTTGAGGTCATCCTAGGAATGGAATGGTTATCTCCTTATCACGCCATCCTATACTTCCATGCCAAGACTGTTACTTTAGCCATGCTTGAGTTGTCGTTATTGGAGTGGAGAGGTTCCTCAGTTAGTGCAGCTAGTCGGGTTATTTCTTTTTTTAAGGCTCGACGTATGGTCGATAAAGGTTGTTTAGCTTATCTCGCTTATGTGCGGGACACCATCGTAGAGTCTCCGATGATTGATTCAATGCCAGTAGTCCGATATTTCTCTGATGTGTTTCCTTATGACCTATTAGGCATACCGCCAGAGCGTGATATTGATTTCTGTATTGACTTATCTCCAGGCACCCAACCTATATCCATTACACCGTACCGTATGGATCTGAAAGAATTGAAAGAACAACTTGAGGAGTTGCTAGCTAAGGGGTTTATCAGACCGAGTGTATCGCCTTGAGGTGCTCCAGTGTTATTCGTGAATAAGAAGGATGGGACTATGCGGATGTGTATTGACTACCACCAATTGAACAAAGCTACCATCAAGAACAAGTACCCGTTTCCGTGCATCGATGATTTGTTTGACCAGTTGCATGGTGTTAGGGTGTTTTCTAAGATTGACTTGAGATCGGGTACCATCATCTGAAGATTCGGGACTCGGATGTTTCGAAGACTGCTTTCCGTACTAGATATGGTCATTATGAGTTCCTTGTG
Source organism: Nicotiana paniculata (assembly GCA_005239505.1). Taxonomy (NCBI): domain Eukaryota; kingdom Viridiplantae; phylum Streptophyta; class Magnoliopsida; order Solanales; family Solanaceae; genus Nicotiana; species Nicotiana paniculata. The sequence continues at coordinate 22,135 of ML333540.1, forward strand.
ATGTCCTTTGGCTTGACTAATACCCCAGTAGAATTTATGGATTTGATGAAGAGGGTGTTCAGGCCTTATATTGATTCTTTCGTTATTGTCCTTATTGATGACATCTTGATCTACTCACGTAGCCTGGGGGAGCTCAAGCAGCATTGAGAGTAGTGCTCTAGACCTTGCGGGAACAGAAGTTGTATGCTAAGTTCTCCAAGTGTGAGTTTTGGTTAGATTCGGTGGCATTCTTGGGACATGTGGTATCCGGAAAGGGTATCAAGGTGGATCCTAAGAAGATTTAGGCGGTTCGGAATTGGCCATGTCCCACTACAACAATCGAGATCAGGAGTTTCTTGGGATTGGTAGGCTATTATCGCTGATTTGTAGAGGGATTTTCATCCATTGCAGCCCTTCTGAATAGATTGACCCAGAAGGGTGCCCCATTTCGATGGTCCGACGAGTATGAGGCGAGCTTCCAGAAGCTCAAGACAGCTTTGACCACATCACCAGTTCTAGTGTTGCCTTCCGGTTCGGGTATGTATACAGTTTATTGCGACGCTTCATGCATTGGCTTGGGATGTGTGTTGATGCAGGAGGGATGAGTTATTGCATATGCTTCACGTCAGCTGAAGGTTCATGAGAAGAACTACCCCGTGCATGATTTGGAGTTGGCAGTGATTGTCCATGCTCTTAATATTTGGAGGCATTACTTGTACGGAGTGTCTTGTGAGGTTTATACAGACCACTGCAGTTTGCAACACTTGTTCAAGCAGATGGATCTTAATTTGAATTAGCGTAGATGGCTTGAGTTGTTGAAGGACTATGACATCACTATTGTTTATCATCCGGGCAAGGCGAATGTAGTTGTAGATGCCTTAAGCAGGAAGGCATAGAGTATCGGTAGCTTGGAATTCATTTCAGCGGAGGAGAGGCCACTAGCCTTGGACATTCAATCCCTGGCTAACAGACTTGTGAGGCTGGACATTTCAGAGCCCAACCGAGTTCTTGCGTGTGTTGTTGCTTAGTCTTTATTATTGGGGCAGATCATGGCTCGACAGTTTGACGATCCGCACTTGGCAGTTCTCAGAGAGACGGTACTACATGGTGGTGCCAAGGAGGTTTATATTGGCGAGGATGGTGTCCTGCGACTTCAGGGTCACATATGTGTTCCTAATGTTGATGGCCTGAGGGAGAGGTTTCTAGAGGAGGCACATAGTTCAAGGTATTCTGTTCATCCAGGTGCTACGAAGATGTATCATGACCTGAAGCAGCATTATTTGTGGCGGCGGATGAAGAAAGACATAGTGGAGTATGTGGCTAGATGCCTAAATTGCCAGTAGGTTAAGTATGAGCACCAGAGGCCATGAGGCCTACTCTAGCAGATGACTATACCTAAGTGTAAATGGGAGCACATCATTATGGACTTCGTAGTTGGGTTGCCACGGACGTTGCGGAAGTTCGATGCAGTATGGGTTATTGTTGACAGGTTGACCAAGTCGGCACGCTTCATTCCAGTAGCCACTACTTACACTTCAGAGAGGTTGGCCCAGATCTAAATTCGGGAGATAGTTCAGTTTCACGGTGTGCATGTGTCCATCATATCAAATAGAGGTCCTCAGTTCACTTCGCATTTCTGGAGGACCGTACAGAGAAAGTTGGGCACCCGTGTAGAGCTCAGCACATCATTCCACCCACAGACAGATAGGCAGTCGGAAAGGACAGTTCAGATACTGGAGGACATGTTCAGGGCATGCGTGATTGACTTTGGAGGGCAGTGGGATCAGTTCTTGCCCTTGGCCGATTTTGCTTACAACAACAGCTATCAGTCCAGCATTAAGATGGCCCCATTTGAGGCTTTATATGGTCGGTGATGTCGTTCTCCAATTGGGTGGTTTGAGCCTGGTGAGGCTAAGTCATACAGTACTGATCTGGTAAAGGATGACTTGGAAAAGGTAAAGTCTATTTAGGAGAGACTTCGCACAGCACAGTCTAGACAGAAGAGCTACGCGGATCAGAAGGCGTGTGATGTATCATTCATGGTCGGCGAGAAGGTTCTATTGAAAGTCTCGCTAATAAAGGGAATTATGAGGTTCCGGAAGAAGGGCAAGTTGAGCCCAAGATTTATAGGTTCGTTCTAAGTGTTGAAGCGAGTTGGGGAGGTTGCTTATAAGCTTACTCTGCCTCCCATATTATCGGGTGTTCATCCAGTCTTTCACGTATCTATGCTCCAGATGTACCACGCCAACTTGTCCCATGTGTTAGACTTCAGTACCCTTCAGCTAGACGAGAGGTTGGGCTACAAGGAGGAACCAGTTGTTGTTATTGATAGGTAGGAGCGCCAGTTTAGGTCTAAGAGGGTTTCCATCGTGAAGGTCCAGTGGAGGGTCCAACCAGTCGAGGAGGCGACTTGGGAGTACGAGGAGGACATGCGGAGTAGATATCCACACTTGTTCAACACTCCAGGTATGATTCTAGGCCCGTTTGAAGATGAACATTTGTTTAAGAGGTGGAGAATGTAACGAAACGACCGGTTGCTTTGCTTCCTAGAACCCTGTACCCCTAAATAAGACTTCCCGTATTTGCTTTTATTGATTTATGACTTGCGGGGATGGTTGGTTCGGGATTTGGAAGAGTTTGGGTTAAAATGGGAACACTTGGTTCCTTAAGGTTGGCCTAAAAGGTCAAGTTTGACTTCGGTCAACTTTTTGAGTAAACGACTTCGGAATCGGAATTTGAAGGTTCCAATAGGTTCGTATGATGATTTTGTACTTGGGCATATGTTCGGAACGGATTTTAGATGACTCGGAAGCGTTTCAGCGCCAAATAGCGAAATAAGATTTTTGAAGTTCTATAATTGAGGTTTGGAACGTGTTTTCATGTTATCGAGGTCCAAACGGAATTATGAGATCGGGAATAGTTATGTAATGTCATTTATGACTTGCACGCAAAATTTGGTATCATTCCGAGTAGTATAAGTACGTTTCGGCGTATTGGAAGTAAATTGAAGAACTTGAAATTCATAAGTTTGAATCAATTGGTTTTAGGGTGTGATTCTAAGTTTTAATGTTGTTTCTGGTATTTCGAGAGTTCGAGCGAGTTCGTTTTATGATTTAGAACTTGTTGGTATGTTCGGACGGGTCCTTGGGGGCCCCGGGAGCCATTCAGACGTCGCGCGAGGCGAGTCCAAGCTCAAAATGAGCTGCTGGTGCACCAGTTCTGGTGCGACCGCACCTGCGGTTGGCCAGCCGCAGGTGCGAGACCGCAAAAGCGGTCGACCCCTCGCAGATGCGTCCATAGAGCGGATGCCCAAGTTCCGCAGATGCGGTCCTTTTCCGTAGAAGCGGTGCCGCAGGTGCGGGAATCCTCTTGCAGGTTCGATCACTGCCAGCTCTTCTTCTTTCCGCAGATGCGGATGATGGTCCGCAGAAGCGAGACCGCAGGTGCAGTCCACACGCCGAAGGTGCGAAACGACTGGAGGCAGAAGGGCTATTTTAAAAACGGGACTTAGGCTTACTTGGGGTCATTTATTGCATCCTTGGGCGATTAGGAACTTCCAAAGAAGGGATTTCAACTTAGCATTGTGAGGTAAGTTATTCCTACTTAATGTGAGTTTAATACTTGGTTTTTGGGTAGATTAACACATAAAGTTTTGTGAAAATTATGAGTTTAAAGTAAAACCTAGGGTTTTGATAAAAATAGGATTTAACCACGGAATTAGTTATAGAATCTAGTAAAAATCATATATTATCGATCCTTAGGTTATGGGTAACAACTTCACTTAAGAATTTCAAAATTCGAGCACGTGGGCCCGGGGGTGAATTTTAGGAACCTTGCCTTTGGGGTTGGATAATCACTTTAATAGCTATAATATGAACTTGTAAGCCTATAATGATTGGTTTTTACTCTATTTGAATAGTTTCGGATTGTGCGGCTCCTGTTTGAGGGTTTGAGAGCATTCTTGAGTTGGAAGTGGGCTCGAAACGAGGTAAGTCTCTTTTCTAGCCTTGTAAGAGGGAAATCTCCCCATAGGTGATCTTATATGATATTTGAATGATTGTGGGAGACTACGTACGCGCGAGGTGACGAGGGTCCGTACGTGGTGACTATTCTTGTTATGTTCGAGTAGTTTAGGTTTACACTATGCTTGTGAATACTGTTTATTTCTTTCATCCGTTAATTGTATTGGTTGGAATTTATTTCAAGATATTAAGAATGTGAAAGCTTCAAGTAAATTATTATTTTAAAAAGAAATTGAGGAAAATATATTATGTTTATATGTGACCGCTTCGCAATTATATTCCGCGAGCGGAGTGTTTTCTTTCAATACTCTCATGGGTGCAGGTTGTTCGCCTCTAATAGATGCATCTATGGTTCGCGCCGTTTGATCCTTCGGCAGTGCACATTTATTATTTTTGTTGGATCGGGTCGTACGTCCTCGGCACTGTATGCGCATGCTATCTGCTCGATATTTTTTCCCGTAATTTTTAGACTGTTTAAATGCTCTAGGATATAAATTCTCAACCGGAATGATAGAAATTGAAACATGAATGCCCATTGTGGAAAGAATTGTCATTATTTGCCATTTATCCTTAATATTCATGCTTAGCCTTATATTTAAATAAATTGTTTGGCCTTAGTAAGTGTCAAGCCGACCCCTCGTCACTACTTCTTCGAGATTAGACTGGATACTTACTGGGTACATAATGTTTATGTACTCATGCTACGCTTCTGTACTTAATTGTACAGGTTCTGAGGCAGGTGCATCTAGTTACCAGTCTGGAGCACGTTCATGATACAGAGGCAGAGATTCCACAGTGAGCTGCTTATCCTGATGCTCTTCAGCAGCGCGTTGGAGTCTTTTCTTTTGCTTATTCTATCTATTCTATTTCAGACAGTAGAGTAGATGTATTCTTTTGTTTATTCTACTAGATGCCTATATACTTGTGACACTAGTTCCGGGCACACACATTGGTGGATTATTCTTTTGGGGATGTACTTATTTAAATTTGACTTCCTTTGATCCTTGCAATCTAATTTGCCTTGTTATTTGTTATTTTCAAATGCTTAGTGATTTAGGTTAAAATATCGTGGGATAGGTTGTTAATAAAATAAATAGGACTCACTAGATAAATTGTATTGTCTTGCTTAATATCGGTGTTGGGCGCTATCGCGATCTAAAATAAAATTTGGATCGTGACAGTTACGTCCTCTTGGAAGAACCTAAAATGTGTGGGCAAATAACCGTGTAACTAACAGACAAAAAGTGTATCCACAATATTAATTGAAGCAATAACTGTGTCTTGGGCCAGCTAATATTTGTTGTCACAAAATCAAAATGCATTTGGTTATGAGTGGTCGTGGAAACGCATGACACGCTATACAATTCATTTGTGGCTACAACTTCATTGCCATCAAATACTTATTGAAAGAAATCTTAAAGACGAATGTCATTTTTGATCTTATTGCTGAACCATATTGAAAGAAGTGGTAGTATTAGAGACAAATGTCATTTTTTATTAAGCAATTGAATCGATTGACGATTAATGCAGCTTTGACAAGCAAGATTTCACATGAGGTCAGCTTGCAGTGAGACAACCATTCAACAATAGCAGTAATGGTGCCACGATTTTTACTTAAGTGAAGGAGTAAATTATTTTATTGAAATAATTTTGACTGATTTTTGTAAAAATTCCACAAGAAATGTGAGAGAAACCGACAAAAATGGTTCTTATGTTTGGAAGCAGGTTCAAAATGACCCTTATAAATATTCTATGGCGTACTGATCCTAAAGTGAACCCTTTTTAATTTTGATTGAATATTTTATAAACCCTTATTAAATACAAATATAGTCCCATCAAATATAGTGGTGGACCAAAAAATTTTAAGATCATACGCGTCAGTGGCGAAGCCAGGAATTTACTCAAGGATGTTCAAACTTGAAAGAAGTGAAAAAAATTCTCCGAGAAAGAGTATTCAATATATGTTATATACCTCTAAAATTTAATATGTTACCTATATACGCAATGTAATTTTCCGACGAGGGGTGGTCAATTGACCACCCTTTATAACATGTAGCTTCGCCCATGGGGCGCTCTACCACCTTAAATATAGAGTTACTACTCAAAACGAATTATAAACGTGAAACCAGTTGAAAAATACATAAATAATAATGACATGTTTTACCAATGTAAGCAGATCACATCCTTTCAAACTAACTTAAATAGTTAGTATTTGATCCCTTAAACGATGAAGAAAAATTGACAATTTATCTGAAAGTCGAATCACTGAATGAGTGAAAAACCATTAATCTATCATAATCGAGTTAATGCTACTAACCTACATTCACCTTGAAAATTAGTTAACTCCTTTCATGATATATAAAATTTAGATCTTCAGGCCGCATGATTGACAAAAGAAAATCAATATCTCATATCTAATTACAAGTTAGACTAAATAATTCGATGGGATGGACCAAAAATTGCACTAGACACTATAAGTAGATTTTAAAATAACAGTGACTCTAACTCAAAAAATTACACCTATAAGCCATAAATAGCCGATATTACAAAATACACTTTTAAATGTGATTTCATATTAAACTCTTTTTTGCAAATTTTTGAAATAATAATTATAGCTTATTAAGTACTAATGGTCCCATTTTGGACTTACTTCTAAGTATAAGGATCATTTTTGTTATTTCTTCTTACATTTCATTAAGGTTCTTTATAAATAATTTTTGAGATAAGTGAAGCAAAGTAAATAAGGGGGCAAAAAGATATTCATCTTTGACTTCTTTTCCCTCTACTGACCGTTACTTGGCTTGATACTCCTATTTTTTATTTGTAGATCATATATTAAGAAATTATTTTTACATAACCAAAAAAAAAAAGAATAGTAACTTTTGAGTAATATTGGCCCACCATGAAAAAGGACACCTCAAACTTCGTGAGGACATGTGAACAGTGCCAAAAGTACACCCCAATGATTCACCAAGCAAGTGAACACCTTCACTCAGCCACCTCACCGTGGTCGTTCATCAAATGGAGAATGGGTATCGTGGGCCCCCTCCTAGCGGAAAAGACGCCTTATTCTTTGGTTTATGGGACCGATGCAGTAATACTAGTCGAAGTCGGAGAACCCAGCCTAAGGTACTCCCAAGAAAGCGATATGAATAACGATGAGAGCAGAAGGCAGGAACTCGACGAAATCGATAAATGAAGAGATATGGCGTACATAAGAATGATCGCCCAAAAACAACAAGCAGAATGTTATTACAATAAGAAAGCAAAAGTTCGGCCGTTTAAAGTCGGGGACTACGTGCTGAAAGCCAAAACTCAAGCGAGCAAAGACCCTCGGGAAGGCGAGCTGTGAACAAACTGGGATGGTCCGTACAAAATCATAGCCAAAGCAAACAAGGGTTCTTTCCAACTAGAGACAATGGAAGAAAAGCAACTACCAAACAATTGGAACATCAGCCACCTCAAATATTTCAACTTCTAAGAGAAAAAGTGTCCCCCAAGTCATACTCTTTTCCCTCACTAGAGTTTTGTCCCATTTGGATTTTCTCAAGGAGGTTTTCAACGAGGCGGAAAAGGGAACACTTCGATTCGAAGTGCGCGATAGAGGGACTGTTTCTACTCTTTTATTTCTCGACTCCTCAATACTCTCCAAGTCAAATAATGAAGTAACTGGGTAGACTGAGACTAGGATTGGAACGACAGCCAACACCGAAAATCTGTAACCTTCTCTAAGTATGAAACCAAAGCAACAATGTCGAAGTAATAAGAAACTTACGTTTATTAGGATACCTTTTTGTTGTTAAGGTAGTGTTCGACCCCGCTCTAACAACACCTATCGGCCCTCTGCCGCAATTTAATGAAAAGGTTATGTTCGACCTCGCTCGAACAAACACCTACTGGCCCTCTGCCACGATTTAACAAAAAGGTTGTGTTTGACCTCGCTCGAACAAACACCCATCAGCCCTCGGCCATAATTTAATACTAGGTTATGTTCGACCACGCTCGAATAACACCTGTCGATCCTCGGCCACCATTTAATACTAGGTTATGTTTGACCATGCTCGAATAACACCCATCGGCCCTCGGCTACATCTAAACACTAGGTTGTGTTCAACCACGCTCGAACAAACACTGATTGACCCTTAGCCATAACTTAATAAAGGGTAAAGTTTGACCCACCTTGAACAACACCCCTCGGCCACAACATGGAAAAAGACCAAAATCAGCCAAGTTCAAACAACACCTATCATCCTAATAGGCACACCCGACTTATATATAAACAAAAGGCAGACACAACCCACAAATAACCGTCAATAGGGCTACGATCAACTAGATGACAACGATAATGGAAAGAACAGAAGTTGTTAACAAGCAAATGACAAAGTATTAAATCCATGAGCAGAAAAACAAATAACAGGTATGGAAGAAGGTACAAAAAACAACTTAAGTTCCCATATATAAAATCTGCAAAGTTCATTACAAGGGCTCTTAAAGAAGAAGACAAAATACAAAAGAAGTCTAAGAAAAAGGCTACTAACCTTCGCCATCGCGGGCCTTTACGACCTCACCATCTCGATCCCCATCGCCATCGCCACCTTCGCCCTGAGTACCAGGAGTTCTCCTCGAGATGGTCCACACCCTCTTCCCCATCCTCCTCATTGGACGAAGGCGTAGCGGGGTCATATCCACAAGCGACTCGAGATTCACGAGACTTAATATGAGCATCTCCAAGGGCAACCTCAGAAATGAACCCCACCACATGCAAATCCCGGAACACATCTAACTGGGCATCGACATGGAATATTCTCCATATAATTCCCGAGATACATTGGGAAAATCATAAGCATGGGAATAGGATGGTTGTGCAAGTAAGTGAGCCTTCTCGGCCTCCAAAGTGGTCACCCAATCATGAAGCATAGATTTATCTTTCTCCAGCTCCTGGATCCTCTCCTCGAGCCAATCTTCCTTAGCTCTCGCCATTGATTGATCGTTCTCCCTTGGGCTCGAAGAGTCCTATTCGCCAACTCAAGCATCTTCGTCTTCCTCCGAGCATCCAAACGAGAGGACTCCTCCTTCTCAAGTGCCTTTTGCTTCTCGGCAATCTCACTATTGAGGAACTCCAACTGAAGTCGGTACTCTTCTAACTGCCCTCGCAACTCGACCACTTGATCTAGAAGGTCACTACATTGGGCCTCCACGCCCCTACTGACCTCAAACTCCTATTCCCTACTCCTAAACTTCCCCTCGAGGATGCTACACTTCTCGATAGCCTGCACCAGCCCATCATCCTTCTTTTTCAACTCGTCCAAGGTCCTGCATGTCGCCACCTTCGCGAAACTGCCTTCGGAGATCTCGATACTTTCCACGATACTCAAAGTACTTATCTTTTAATTTTACAAAAATTTCTTTATACCTCTTCTCCCTCTGGGAACTCTCGATCTCAAAAATCACCGTCTGCATTCATAAAAAGCAAAGAGAAAAAAGGAGTAAAAACCAAGGACACCCTGAAAAACGAAAAAAAAAGAGGTCGAATCACAAATACTCACCCTAAGAGCAAGGACAACAATGCTCCTCAACAAAGTACCATCGTCTATTTCTTTAAAGGTCTTACCCACTATTTTGGAATAGAGAGGACCGAGGGCAGGGACTTCCTCCTCGGTGTTCACCAACAGGTCACGATCTATGGGGATCGAGATAGTCCTCGTAGACCCCTCCGACATTAGCTCAAGATGGGTAAGCCCTTCTTCCATCATCCTTAGGTCATATGTATCAACGTCGGAACCTGACTTATCGCCCTCCTCAGTAATGTTTTTTCCTCTCTCATTGGCAGGCAAGGAAGTATCTACGACTGTTCGAGAGGTTGATGCCTCCTCTTGCCGTAAAGTGTCAAGAACATCAGCAGCCATCCCTTCAGTCTCCATCACCGCAGAAGGAGGAGACACATCCACATCGGATCCCACTGACCTCGTAGCGTCGGGATTCGGCTCTACATCATCTCCTATAATAATGGTCGTTGTCTCATGCATCAAAAAGTCCCTTTCCGTCACATCAATGGCCCCGGTGACTACGTCACCGACATCCACGGACCTCCTCTTTCGAGGCAGGAGAAATCCATTACTAGGCAAAGGCTCATCGGTCTCGTCGATGAGAGAGTATAAAGGAGGATCCAAAGTCTCCATGGCCGAAGCGAGAATAAAGTCGGACAAGGGGATTTGAAACAAAGATAGGATCATCGGCGGTCAAAACAGGGGCGAAAACTGAGGGCGTAGTGGCCTTCCTCTTCCTGCCGAGAGAGGAGACGACCAAAATCTCAGTGAGCAGCTCGACCAATCGTGCACCCCCGATGTATGGGGGAGGATTCATCTATCCAAATTAGTAAGGTGGGTTATCATCTGAAGAGGCCGAATAGTAGTAGTAAAAAGGAGAAACCCGGTTAACCGACCGACAACGAAGAGAACATTGGAAATATGAAGTATGTAATACGAGCACTCACAAGTAGGGTTCCAAGCATCGGGGAAGTCTACAGTGGTGGACACTGCATCTTCAGTCCTGACATAGAAGTAGTCGAGCCAGAAGTGCCGACTAGCTTTGTCATCCATCCTCACCACCAAGCATTCCCCTAGGCAGTGAAGATTCAGCAAGGTCCCTCGGCAAAAATGAGGGGCGAAGAGATGGACCATGTGGTGCACTGTGATGTCGATGCCGGCTAATTCGACAAATTTCATCAACATCATGGCCACCTTAAAAATATAAGGAGCAAGATGTGCCGGGCACACGTTATAGTAACGACATAAGTCTTCTATCAGCGGTGGTATAGAAAACGAGTACCCAATCAGAACAGGTAGGCGTAGAGGGCGCAGAAGCCGTGACGGTGTACCTGAACCTCGTCATCACCCGTTGGGATCAAGTCTACGTGACCCAAAAGGCCGAGTCTAACCTTGAGCTCGGCTAATCGCTCCACCGTCATTGCAGATTTGAACTGCTCCGTCACCACTTTCGGCGCCTTATGGAAGTCTGGTTTGTCATCTGGGTATCGTGGTATAATCTCCTCTACCACTTCATGATGTCACTTTTCTCTTGGACCAGATGGCTCCAACAGACTTCCCTAGAAATTCAAAGACCTCAAAAATGTACGGGCCTCAGAAGGCCAAGTTGCACAGTCTCAACGACCACGACCTACATAGCCAACTCGATAGAATTGTATCACAAACTACATTGTCCATTCATCGACTTCGTCCGCGAGGATGACCTCGATAAACGGATGGACTAACTGTATGGGTCAAAATCCGACTCTATAATACTCAAGTCAGGATGGCATTAGTGAAACACTCTCAGGCCGCCACACGTTGAAGTGACTTAGAGAACAGTAAAGGTCGTGGTCAAAGAGTTAGCAAGGATTAAAGTCGAGGGGTCATCAAGGATCAAGGCCAAGGTCAAATACCATTGACAGAGTCATAATGGCTAGTTTCTGGATAGAACATTAAAGAGAAAATTTTAGTGAATATTCTCTGCACTTGTACTGTTAGGATTTTTAGGAACATGTTCCCTATAAATATAAAGAGACATAATGATAGGGGACATGTGATATTCATTTGTGAAATATACTTTCACTTTAAAGAGAGAATTTGATCTTACTGCAAGCCTACAGGAAATAACTTTTTCACTAAAATTCTTGTCCGCAATTTACCACTGGATCCAAGAATAACTTAGATATTCATCATAGACTTGTCAATCTTTCATCATTGTCAGCAAGAACATCCATTGATTTCATCATTTTTCGGCGGACTCGTTCGCTCTATTTACATAAATGTCATTTATTGTTGTTCATCAGTATTTAATGTCATATTGATTTTGTTTGGGTTCTTAAATATTAACTATTGTAGACTTTCATAGCTTTTGGGACAGATCCACATGTTATTTACCACGGTGCCGAGAATTTCATCTTTAGAATATTATTATTAACTAAGATTAACCCTTATTTGTATAAATTTAATAAATTGAACCAAGATTTATATTTTTGGTCAAAGACTAATTATTTTAGATCTATTTGGAAATAAATTTTGATATATATCTATTTTCTTCTTCGATTTACTCTAGACTTATTTATTAGTACTTTCGCAAACAAATTCCAATTAAAGGGAATCGGTGGTAGACTGGTAGGTGAGCTTAAGTTTGACGGGAATTTCTGGAACTTCCTTAGCGGGTAGTTGGAATGTGGGCTTACTATACGGCCAAGACATAGCTGAGGTGAACCACTAGCTTTACTTTGGATTTTCTTTTTTTGGATAGATTTGATAGTATTTCGAATTAAACGACGAATTTGTCTTTGGTTCACTAACTAGTCCAAATGGTATATTGGTCCTTTCACTGATCTCTTACTCTTGACCTGCCAGACTTCAGGTTGAGGAAGTACCAAGTCTCAACTTTTGTAACGTAACTACCCCCTTTGGCCTTTTCCTTCTTTCTCCCCCAGTGCCACACGTTTATGTACCTACCTAACTCTTTACACCTTACTTTCCGATGTATTTATATCACCTTCCCTTCTCCTTACTATAGCAAATCTCATTAATTTTTTTGCTCTTCTTTGTTTCTCTCACACCCTCACAAGTCACAACTCAAAACTTTTCTTTTCAACCATTTTTCTCTACATAAAAAAGAGAAGATTTACAAAACACAAGAAGGGAAAAAATGTTGAGTGTAGCTAGTGTTGAAGCCCAGAAGGCAGAGTTATCTTCTTCTGTAATTCCTCCTTCTAATCAATCAACTGAAGAACTACACGTGTTTAGATCAAGATTACCAGATATACAAATTTCCAACAATGTCCCTCTTCATGTTTACTTGTTTGAGAGGCTCTCTGAATTTCAAGATAGGACATGTCTTATAGCAGGCAGCAGTGGACAATCCTACACTTTTGCTGAAACTCATCTCATTTGCCAGAAAATAGCTGCTGGTTTAAACAACATCGGAATCAAAAAAGGAGATGTAATCATGACTTTTCTCCAGAACTGCGCGGAATTTGTGTTTACTTTTCTCTCGGCTTCTATGATTGGCGCTGTTATAACTACAGCTAATCCGTTCTACACAAAAGCAGAGGCGTTTAAGCAATTAAAAGCGTCAAACGCTAAGCTAATCGTTACTCAATCTCAGTACGTGGATAAATTTCGTGATTCTGGAGAGAATGACCCGAAAATGGGCGAAGATTTTTCAGTCATTACAGTCGACGACCCCCCTGAAAATTGCTTACATTTCTCTGTACTTTCTGAAGCTAACGAAGAGGAAATGCCAAAGGGAATTGTGATCCAACCCGATGATCCAGTAGCTTTACCATTTTCTTCAGGAACGACAGGGCTCCCAAAAGGTGTGATTTTAACTCACAAAAGTTTAATCACAGGAGTAGCTCAATTAGTAGACGGAGACAATCCAAATTTGTACTTGAAACAAGATGACGTGGTGCTATGTGTGCTACCTTTGTTTCACATATTTGCGTTAAATTCAGTACTTTTAGTCTCGTTAAGAGCCGGGGCTTGTGTTTTATTAATGCAAAAATTCGAAATTGGTGCACTGCTGGAGCTGATACAAAACCACCGCGTGTCAGTTGCAGCAGTAGTTCCGCCCTTGGTTCTTGCGTTGGCGAAAAATCCGATGGTTGATTCGTTCGATTTGAGTTCAATTAGGCTCGTGTTGTCCGGGGCGGCGCCGCTGGGGAAAGAGTTGGAGGAAGCGCTACATCGTAGAGTCCCGCAAGCTATATTTGGTCAGGTAAAATTTAAACTGCCCTGAATTTTCGTTTAGCTAAGGAAACAAAGAACAAACTTACACTTCTTGATTTCTTACTTTTGGCCAACAAACTATAACCAATGTAATTTCACGTCATTTGAATGATGTATTTCCCAATAAATTAGACTGTGTAAATAGGGTAAAATATTTTTTTTATATACATACATAAAATTTCAAATTCCCTTAACATTAGAGAAATAAAGGTTTACGATTCAGGCGTGGTTCCTTGTTAGAATTCTTTGCTTCACACTGATTAACAACCAATTATAGAAGGAAAAAATTAAAATTTTAGATTAGTTAACTTAAAATAAAAAGGAGAAAATGAAAGTATAAGGAAATCAAATCAACTGGGCGACGGAATGTGAGATTTTAGCAGAAAGTCGTGTTTTTTAGGTAATGCACAAGCTTTTTTTTCCTTGAAATAGTATAGTCACAAGTAGTTGTAAATTGTAAATAATCCAGATCGCCAAACCCCTCTATATGTGATATTATTGTTAGTATTTTTCAGAGTTGTCATTATCTAAAGGTAGACCAGACGTAATCAGCATGTGAATTTAGGCATAATCTACATATTAGGTTACATTAACAACTAGCTTTTCTCACATAATCAATAACCTGTTGAATTTATGGATTACACGTATCCAGCATGTGAGAGGAATCAACTGGAACGTTTGAATCATTTAATATAACACTATTTCTTTATTTTTTTTAATAATTAAGTTAGCATTTATTTCTTGCTATCATATTACAGTCTCGTCATATTTCAGACTATCGAAATGGTTGCATTTTCTGCACGGACTAGACAGAAAATTGAATAGCCCATTTAAACATTACTAGTGGAATTGAAAAATATGTTAGCGGTAGATAGGAGACCATTTAATATTAGCCGGCAGGTCGGTAGCACGCCTAGACGGTTTTAATTGCTCTAGATCTTGCCATAAGAGGCGGATCTAGAATTTTAAGTGTATGGGTTCTTAAAAAAATCACAAGTTAATATATAATAATAACTAGATTAACGGACTGAGTTCCAAGCTACATATTTTTATATATTTAATGAATTTTTCAATGCAAATACAAGATCTAGACAAAACCTACTGGGTTCACGGGAACCCGCACATATTGTGTTGGATCCGCCCCTGGCCATACTCACCTCTTATGCAGGGGCGGATGCATGCTTAACGATGTGGTGTCACTCGACATCGCTTCGTCGAAAATTATTACTAAATATATTTATTAATACTTTGAGGAAACGAATAAGTAGGTAAAAATAACACCAGTTGATATAAATTGTATCAACTTCAACTAGCACATATATTTTTTTTGCAAGTATTTAAGAGAGCCTATGTGATTAAATATTACGATGAATTAGAATTGAACTCATGAGCTTTTCTACCTAAGACTCAACAAAACCAATAGATCACTAAGACTATTTCTAGTTTAAAAGTATGATGATTAAAATATGTATTCATGTTATTCTATAAATTTCGACACTGTATGCCCTGCTTATGGAAGTATAGGATATGTTGATCTGATCTCATATTGGCATATCAATACTGAGAAAAATTAAATTCATCACCATTTTATCTAAGTTTTTTTGATTGATGAATATAATCACTTTTAAACTTGTATTACTCAGTTCCCAAAAGTTTCTTCTACCTTTGATTTCCCTAGTGGAACGAATTTACATTTCCAATGTCCTTTGGAATAAGTGTTTTTATATTGTAAAAAACTAAAAATTATCATATTTTTAGTACTGTAGATCTGAACTATAAAAATTATATTGCGCTTAATTAGTGGAATTGAACGTGAATTGGCAGGGGTATGGTATGACAGAGGCAGGACCAGTAGTAACAATGTGCCCAGCATTTGCCAAGCAACCATTTTCAACCAAATCTGGCTCATGTGGTTCAGTAGTTCGAAATGCAGACCTCAAGGTAGTTGACCCTGAAACCGGTGGTTCCCTTGGCCGCAACCAACCCGGCGAAATTTGCATCCGTGGTTCCCAAATTATGAAAGGTAATTATAATTCGTTATGAATTTAACTTTTATTCACTGCAGTAGAAAAAGAAACTACTTTTACACGATCAAATTACTCGAAATGGTAACTAATGTTCGGAAAATCATAGCAAAAAGAATTTAGTTATCAATTCAAATAGTCAAGACAGTCATATTTATATTAACGGTTATATATGTCAATTAGGTTATTTGAATGATGATGAGGCCACTGCACGGACTATTGATGTCGATGGATGGCTCCACACTGGTGATATTGGATACGTAGATGACGATGATGAAATATACATCGTCGATAGAGTCAAAGAGCTTATAAAGTTCAAAGGCTTCCAGGTACAATGCTTAATTACTCATCTATCATCTATCTTCTATCTTTTATGCAGTGGCGTAGCCACCCTATGTCAAGGGTGGTCAAGCGCACACCTTTCGCCGAAAAATTATATTGTGTATATAAATATTATTTTATATAATTATATTATATTTTAAACGCTTTTAACATAGTTGAATGAGGCAATACAACGGTTCAAGGTGTTCAAAGTGACGTGCAATTAGGGGTGTACAAAGAAAACCGACAAACCGCAGACCCGACCATAATTGGTTTGGTTTGGTTTTAACTAGAAAAAGTCAAACCGAAACCATATCAATCCGACATTACATGTATACAAGTTTTAAAAATATTTTAGACATAAAAATAATAATTGCAATATAATTTATAAATATTTTTTAAACTTTTTCATAGTTCTCTCTTTTAATGTATTATTTCAAACTTGGATTTAGAACTTTTGAGTGATCAAATACGTTTTATAGCCCATAAAAGTTAGTAACTCAAATAAAGCCCAAAGCAAAATTAAAAAAATACTAATGCTAAAAAAAAAATCAATTCAATACTAGGAATGACAATAATATTCGATATTTATTTTTGTAGTTTTGCATTAGTTTAGATAGTGAAAATGCATAACTTACTTTTAATATTATCTAGCCATGTAATTAATACTTAGTACTTATTAGTTGTACTTATTTTAGCATGACTTGGTACTGTTAAGTCATATTTATTTTTATTATGGCTTATTAATTAGCAAAATATTTTATTTTTGTGATTTGTTGAGTATTTTAGTATAATCATGACTCATCTCATATTATTTTGTATTATTTTATTGAGTAACATCTTATATAGTTTTATCCTTCTAGAACCTAAGAAATATTAGAGCACATATTATGTATTTTATGCTATGAAGATTTTGTCGGAAAAAGTTCGAGAAAACCGAAAAGCCCGAGGAAAACAGAAATTGAAAACATGAATTTTGTTGGTTTGGTTTATAGATTTAAAAATCCGAGACAGTTGGTTTGGTTTGGTAATTGAAAAACCCAAACGAACCCGGCCTATGTACCCCCTACCTGCAATTCATGGGTTCAAAGTTCTGCTCATTTTGTTTTGCTAAAACTAAACGGAGACCACAAATTTTCGAATAAAATAACTCTTAAAACATAAAATTCATGTTGAAATAAACAACTAATCTCTCTTTCATTTGGTTATATGCTTATTTTTATTAGTAAAACATTTAATGTTGTCCCTTTTTATTTTTATTTTGATTTATAAAATTATAATTCTATTTTTTTTTTTATTGTTTAGCTAAATGTTGCAAATTTTGATCTAAAAATTATGGTACACTATTTATTGACAAAAAATAAATATTGATTTGCTTAAAGTTTGAACACCCTAGACAGAATTCCTAGCTACGCCAATAAATTTTATGTGATGGGTTTTTAGCACAATTGGGTTAGAGCTCACTTTAGGGGTGACATCGATCTCAATAGTATTCAATACAAGAGAGACTAGAATTACTAAACAGATCACTAACCAATTTAACTTTAAATGTGGTTAGGTGCCACCAGCTGAGCTTGAGTCTCTTCTAGTAAGCCATCCAGATATTGCAGATGCTGCTGTTGTGCCGTAAGTGCAATACAACTCTACACTGATTACACAAATATGTACATGAATTAATTAATTTGAATGTAAAAGTTAAAATAAATGTTTTAACAATTTGTGCAGGCAAAAGGATGATGCGGCAGGGGAAGTCCCAGTGGCATTTGTGGTGCGCTCCCCCAATGGTTTTGAAATTACTGAAGAAGCTATAAAGGAATTTATTGCCAAACAGGTATAGATTTTCTCAGCACTCTATTAATGCGCGTTAACATGTTGTAGCAGGTGATTTACCTTATTTCTTAGTTACTTAATCCGCATTTATCATAGACTTACATGTAACACAAAATGATGATATGCAGGTGATATTCTATAAGAGATTGCACAAGGTGTATTTTATTCACGCCATACCAAAGTCTCCCTCTGGAAAGATACTGAGGAAAGAACTGAGAACCAAACTTGCTGCGCCACCAGCCTCCACCCAGTGAAGACGGCCTTTTGTGCCTGTAATTAAGGGCTTAGGTCCGGTTTGTATTTGTTTGATGTTATTCTTAAATTTTTTGAGACATATCCCAAAAATATTAGTGTCCGAGTCGTTAATGCACTGTTTTGTGTGGATTCTCATATCCTATGACTCTGAATGTTAGCATTTTTTTTTTCTTTTTTAACTTTTAACAACATTGGATGGTTAAGTTCGTTGGGATTGTAACTTGTAAATTTCTTCACTTTCGTATTTCTCACATTTTGTGTGAAGCTGTCTCTTATTCTTTATAAGGAAAACTTCCGGATTATATAATTGCTAGAACTCTTCTCTCCTTACTATATACTTCCTCCGTTCACTTTTACTTGTCCACTGTATTAAAAATATATTTTATATTTACTTGTCCACTTATTATTAACTACTCATTCCCAAGACTTCTGAAAATACTATCATTATTATGAGTAAGATTGTAAAATACATATTTCATTTATTGTTTCTTTAAGTGAGTGAAAAGTTCAAAGTGTACAACTAAAAATGAACGGAGGAATATATATAGTTCGTGATGAGGGTTATTTTGGGAAATCCAATAAGGAAATGTTGTTCTTAAACACACAAATTAACATGTTATACGAGGGTTAAAAGAGATGGTGTGAATGAATTTAGCATCTAATCCTTATGTGCGATTGAAACAAACCGAATAAACAAACCAAACCAACTAGCTATATTGATTCACTGAACGGAATTATAAATAACTGAAAATTGCAACGAAACAGTGAAGGATAATTGATGAGAGGATAGAACCATAGAAGAAGGAGATGAGAAGCTTAGACGGAAAGAGATGAGAAGTACATAGCTTTTCACATAATATTTGCCTAATCTTCAAAAACGAGACGATAACCCATTATTCGCTTAGTCACGTGCTTCTTTAACCTGAATCTCAGACAAATTTCTTGTTGGGCTTTCTAAATCTTGAGCCTTTTCGCGGTTTAGCTCTCGGCACAACAATCTTTGTCCAAATATCTACCATATATACATTATTTGAGTTATCTTAGTTCACAACTGCATGATGAATCTCTTTAAATACTTGATATGACCCAATACTATAATGGTTCAAAAACTACACACGAATAGCAAATTTACGAGAGTGAACAAACGTACTATTAAGTCAATTCTAGGAAGAAAAAGAAAAGAAGAAGAAGAAGAAAAATTGGTTCTGGTATCATGTAAAAAAAATAGTATTCAACTTAATAGTATCAAATGTAGAACCCCAAATTTTCATAAATTTATGTAAATATATGCTATGTTGGTTCAATCAGCACGAAGATACTCTTAATATGATATGATATTATTTACTTTAGACCAATCACGCTTTTCATGTGGCCCTTTACCCTAATTTATGGGATAATTTTTGAGATTCACTATGTGTTACTTACATTGTTAGAGTATTATAGTCAAAGTCCACTACTAATTTCTTCTTGTTCGCTTTGAGCCAAGCCCGCACGATTTAACTAAAGGCGCACACCGTTAAGAGATTTCTACACCTTATATGTAGACTTGTAATTTTTTAACTACCAATGTGAAACTTTGTTCGTACATCCAACATAGTCAATGTGCAATAAAGTCTTTATTAAAGTATGTAGCTTGATTTGGGTCATGTTGATTCTGTTGGATTTCAAGCCATTGGGCTTTAAAGACAAGGAGTGTGAATTGGAAAATGGTGAAAAATAAAATGGATGGAAATGAAAATTTGAATCAAGTGAGCTTTGTCATGAACTATGTACCACATTGGTGAAAGACAACTACACTTATGTGTATAAATATATGATCACTTCTTAAAGCTCTTAAAAGAAGTTGAAGAGAATGAACACTCGCGCCGTCGTCGTCGCTCGGCTTCGGCTTCGATTTGGATTTGTCAAATGATCGATAAGATTATTTTTTGGACAAAAGTTATTTAATTAATTATTTAAGAATTAATTAAGTGTCAGTCAGTTCATTAACGGAATTAACTTGAATGTATAATCCAAAACATTGGAGCTGCATTTCCCTTCTGAACAAACACCTCTTCCTGAACAGACATCACACCTCTTCCGACAATTTCCTATAAATTCGGAGGCATGACTTCCTTTTCACTCACTGAAAATTCCGAATTTCCTTCTGAAAAGTACTGCATTCTACTTCTCGGTCTCTCTCTCAAATTCGTAAATGTGATTTTGCTCCGTTCTTTGAGCTCGTTGGTATCCTGCAGTTTGTATTGTCACTGTTGCAGGAAGGTTTATTCCGTTTCATCCTGAGAGGATTTAATCCATTACTTTGGCAACTTGTGAGGGGGTTAAAATTCCTTAAGGACGCACAAGGAAATTATGGACTCGAAATATTTCTTATCGTTTACAAATTTTCTATTTCTTCTAACAATTATCTAATTTATATTTTAACACAAAATCGACAACAGATTCCTTGAGTCACCTCATTCATAAAGATTTGATGTTGCTCTTTTTGGTCCTTACATTAAAGACTTGTGTCTTTATAGTAAACTCGTTTATTTATTAGTTAGATAGCTCGTTTTTCCTAACCAATAAAGCAGCAAAATCATGGTGTCTTTTCGCATCCTTGATGCCAATTTGACCAAACAACCAGCCTTTTATGCACTGCGCTGTTAAGTATCGACCAAAAATATAGTTGCACCTCAATTCGTCCCATCAAATTATGTTGTGCATTGCTATTATTTCTTTCTTTAATTGGTGGGAATTTGTTAAACCTCTTGCATCAATTGGCAAAGAGAACCTATGCTTTTAACCATTACAAAAAGAGCTTTAACATAAAATGCGCTTTGCATTTGATGCAACAATTGAGGATTAGCCTCTTTAAGTGTCGTTTGAAATGAATAAAAAACAAAGATCAAAATGAGTTGTCATTTGAGAGCACTGTAGACAATTAAGTAACACGTTTACGAGGGCTAATAGAGATGGTGCGAATAAATTTAGGCATCTAATCCTTATGTGAGATGCAATGTTGAATCTCTTTAAATACTTGATATGACCTTATACTATAATGTTTCAAAAATCACACACGAATAACAAAATTACGAGAGTGACCTATTAAAGTTAGTTTTAGCAACATGTAAAAAGATATCCAACTTAAAATTATCAAATGGAGTAGTACCCCAAGAATTTTGCGAATCAAACCAAACAACCTGCCTTTTATGCACTGCAACATTCAGTATCGACCAAAAATAGTCGCACCTTAATTCGTCCCGTCAAATTATGTTGGGCCTTGCTTTGCTATCATTTCTTTCTTTAACGGGTGGGAATTTGTTAAACTACTGGCATCAATATGGCAAAGGGAACCGATGCTTTTAGCCATTAAAAAAAGAGATTTCCTTCTTTCCCGGTGGCTAATAACATGAAATGCTTTGCATGTGATGCAGCAATTATTATGAATCTTAGATCTAGATATTATTTCAGTATATTATTTACAAAACTCATGAAGTTTTGCGTTACAAATTAAAAATTATTACAACTTTAAGTGATAGTGATAGGGGTATTATCAATTTTAGCCCGCGCCAGAAACTATGTACGTTATATACAAAAAATATACAAATTTTATACACTTTTTCGGCTATTATTTTTATAGCGGCTATACAGTTTCATTTTTCTAATAGTGATACGGTTTGAAAGGCCCAATAACAAGAGAAGAGTGAGCCCTTCAAGAGAATCTGGGCCTCCACCTTTTTCGTTAGAAGCTCATTTGGTTTTCCGGGGCAAGTGCAAAGATAGCTATTCCCAGGGATGTTGTTTAGAGATTAGTCAGTATTATTTTATTCTGAAATTTTAAACTAAAAATCTCAACTTCAGGACAACTCAAGACATTTTTGTCTTGAAAAAATGAACTGAAATTCAGGACGTACTAGCTAATTCCTAAATAGTAACCCTTTAGGGTGGCTACCCGGTTTCATTTCTACAACTGCTTTTTGACCACTAATAATTTGGAACACCAACCAGATACCTGCAAAATAACGTTGTTCTTTCACCTTCTGCCCTCCCCCCCTTTTAAAGAGATTTCTACATTGTAGGTCACTTTTTTTTTGTAAGAAAGATAACTAATATATATTAAACCATGCGTACATGAATCATACTACATATGCTAATATTATCTATACTATTTACTGCATCATCACTATATGAGGTATCTCCCCTAAGATTTTCACACTAACGATCCTCTAAACCAGTGGAGACACGCATTGTGATGCTTGAGTTCCCAAAACAATTCGTAGTTGTCTCTGTAGATATACAATTATTAACAAAACGTATATTGCTGGCTTGTGATGCAAGTTGTTGCACTGTTGTAAAAGAAACCATGCACTGATATGACAATCCCCTCTGGTCTGCTAGCAGTTAAGTTGATACGAAAGATAGTGGATTAACAAAAAATTGTAACATGTCAGCAACTGGCATACTACTTCCTAGATTTACAAGATGGCCTACTATCCCATTTTGTTCCATGTACGCATGCATGACTACTGGATCATGGAGTAGCCTGAGGAGGTGCCTGCAGTCAAAAGCTAAGTTAGAAAATTTTGAGTTGTCACTGTCTAGAAGTGTGATTACCTCCTTTGCATCTATTTCCACTTCCAGTGGTAACAGTCGGAGTTGCGTGGCAATACTTAAGCCTCTGATAAGGGCTTGCAATTCAGCTTTTATGCTGCCCATATGAGGAATAGTGCCAGCGAATTCGACTATCCAGTTGCCCATATAAGTCCTTATTACCCCTCTAATTTCATCTGCGTTTGTTGTTGAAGAAGTTGCCCCATACGTGTTGAGTTTGTAATAATGTATCTTTGGAGGGATCCATCGTAGATGTATTGCTACTCTTTGAGCTTTCATGTGCTTGGAGCCTACCATGTATACATATTCGATAGCGTGATTTAGAATAGTACGAGGTTTGAGGTTTTGAGCTTTGTGCTCGTATAGGTTTGTATTGCGTGTTGTCCATGAATGACAAAAGCTAGTGGAAATGAAAGTTTTTGTGTCTATTTTATGGGAAAAGTGGACTCCTTTATACGTTATAAGCTTATTCAACCAATGGATTGGAGCACTATTTTGTGGGACTTTAGTTATGAAATTACATAAGCCTATGGTATCCCAGTATTGTTTAGCCGAAGAGCAGTGGAGCAGGAGATGACTTATAGTTTCTTGACTGTTGGGGCAGTTGATACAATTAGGATTTATAGAGATTCCTATGTGGTTTAGGTAGTGAAGAGTAGGTAAGCTATTGTGAAGAATCAACCATAAAAAATTTCTAATCTTTGGTTGGACCGGCAGGTTCCATACCCAACTAAATTCATTCCTAATGTTTTCAGAATAAGTGCCATGATTATTCAGTACTGTGTACATTGTTTGCACAGGAAACTCACCATTATTTGTTAAGCCCCATAAAATTTGATCAAGGGGTTGTCCATAGACTGAGATGTATTATTTATTAATAGTTGATTCTAAGTCTGTAGGAATTTCAAAACAAAATTTATCCCAATTCCAAAATTTGTTTTTGAGAAAGGTAGAGACAGTGTGAGCAACAACAGATTTAGGTAGTGGACCTATGAGCATAGATCTCAAAGTTGTTCCTGTGTTTAGCTGTAAAGACCCGTAAAATTTTATGGCTAAAAATAATGCCCAATAGGTACCCGGGTGTTGTTATAATTGTAGAAATTCTCACAACGGGCCCTTTTTGAGTAAAAAGTACCTCGAGACTTAAAAGATAATATTTACCAAAGTTGTGATGTTATGTGACGCACTATGCGATCGCATAACAGGTATGCAGACCGCATAGTGGTCGCATACATGGACAGTCTGCAGTCCAATTTGAGGACAACTATGCAGCCCAAGATGCGATCGCATTTTGAGAATGCAGACCGCATAGCTGTCGCATTCTTGCACCTCCATTTTTGCGGAGGGAGTTATGCGACGCACTATGTGATCGCATAACAGGTATGCGGACCGCATAGTGGTCGCATACCTGGGCAGTCCAGTTTCTTTTTGGCCATTCGAGGGCCATTTATGCGACAGGAATGCGGACCACATAGCAGGAATGCGATCGCATTCCTGACCGCATTTCTGCTTCGCGACTTTTAAAATTCTAATTTTTATACCCGACCCCTAGTTCATTAAAACACTTACCCCCTTCCATTTTAAGGATTTTCTGAACAAAATAGAGAGAGGGAAGAGAGAGTTCTTGAGAGAGAAGGTTCCATCTTCACCCAAAATTGATTTTTCACCATCACTCGGGCTTGGAAGTTATTGAGTAATTGTCATCTTCTTCACTCTAAGAGGTGAGTCCCCAACCTATTTCCTTTTTATTTCTCATGTTTTGTCTAAAAAGGGTAGAGCACATAAATTGATTTTTTTGAGATAAAAGTCGATACCTTGCGTGCATGTAAGTTGAACTCCCTAATCTAGTAAAGGAAAACGAGTTTGGGTAATTATTCACAAAAAGGGGGTTAGTAATCTAAGGGGTCACATAGCGTTCGATAAAATGCCTAAATGAGTTTGAGTTATGTTTATAGTTCCTAATTCTAAGTGAAATATTTCACATTGTGGAATAGATTGACGGTGCTAGACGGTCCGGTGATTTGTGATAAAAAAAATTAAAGGGAAATTCTGATTCAATGTATGTATGGCTAACTTCAATCTTCGTAGAGTCACCTTGTTGGTGTCCGAGCATTCGGTATGAGTTTCTAGCTTATGCATATGTGAATCGATTGTTTTAATGTGTTTAGGTGTAAGATTTTGTTCTCTGATTGACCTAGTTGATTACCATGCCACCATGTTATATGAGCTTGTGAAAAGGTGATTCTTTGTGCTTATTCTATCATGTGCAAAGCTTGTTAAACTGTTGAATACATCGGTATGAGAGGATGTGCAGCAAAAACAAAGAAATGATAACAAATCAAATTGTTGAATGTACCTAAGTGCTAAATGTTGTGTAGCAAGTAATGGAGGGGAAATGTGGATTTATCTAATTGAACTATATGTTGATGGTATGTCATATATGACTCACCATTTGGTAAAGATTGCTATGGCCTTGACTTCACATGGTTATTTGGTTGTTACGAATGTATATTCTTGATGATGAAAATCCTTGTGATTGAATTGATTGGTTGATGTTGCTATCAAATATAATTGTACGGTGGGATCGGGTTGCACGCCGCAACAGAATTGTAAGGTGGGATCGGGTTGCACGCCGCAACAGAATTGTAAGGTGGGATCGGGTTGCACGTCGCAACAGAATTGAAAGGTGGGATCAGGTTGCACGCCGCAACAGAAGTAATAAGAGTGTAATGTGATTGTGAGATGGGGCCGGGTTGCACGCCACAAATGAAGAAATAAGGGTGGAATATGATTGAAAGGTGGGATCGGGTTGCGCGTTGCAACATAGGAACAATTGAAATAAGGAAATGTGAAAACCTCATTTGTGATTCTCTATATCCTTGTGCAATATTTGTTTGAGTTTCTTTATCTGCCTCTTATATGTGTATTACTTGATTTCATAGAGTAAAGTTTGTCTATACATGCTAGTACTATTCATTGGTACTAACGTCCTTTTTGCCGGGGGCGCTACATCTTTTATATGGATGTAGGTGGTTCTATAGCAAGTAGCTCGGTCCGCTGTTAGTAGTGCCTCCTATTCATCTCTTCAGCAGTCCTGGTGAGCCCCATTTCCTCTCGGGGCCGTGTGTGGACTATATCATTATCGTTTGCTTATGTTGTAAAAGGTATAGTCGGGTCCTTGTTACCGGCAAGTCTATGTAAACTCCTAATACTCTTAGAGGCTGCGTAGACACTGTGTGGGTTGTATATATATATTTTGGGTAGTAGTTGTAATTATTCGAATCGTGGTCCCGTGATGGAAATGTTGTGTTTAGTTTGTATAATTTTGGGATCATCAAAGGATTGAAGCTTTAAAAGAGGAAAATAGAATTTTTTTTGTAAATTCATTATAAATTTGTATATTGTGCACACGAGGTTGGCGAGGTGATGCGTCGCTAGAATCCATAGTTTTAAGCGTTATGTACCTTACATTTTGTGTGATTTTGTGATAAAAATAAACGTCATATGTGCATAATGGAGTGTATTTCATGTGTAGGTGAATTGGAGATGGAAGCCGAGCTAAATGGGTGCATAAACGTTAAAAATACGCTCAAGAGTCGAAAAGGAGTGACCCGGGCCACAATCGGGCGTTTTGGCCTTAAAGCTTGCCTGCCCAGGCATTAGTGGGGCGTTTTGTCCTTAAAGCCTGGTCTGCCCAGGCATTAGTGGGGCGTTTGGGGCTTAAAGCCTGGCCTACCCGGGCTATAGTGGGGCGTTAGAGCCCAAACGCCAGGTCTACCCAGGCTATAGCTGGGCGTTTGGGGCTTAACGCCTGGGTCCCTGGTCCGGTAAATTCCGAGTTTTGAAGGTTTTAAGTGTTTTCCGGTTTGAATAAAAGTCTCCTACACGTTTAGGGTTTGTCCCAAACATATAAATAGACCCAAAAACACAACTTTGAGGGGGGAATGCCATTTTTGGAGAGAATATACACACAAAATCATTGAGAAAGCAAAGGATTATCAATTTTCTTCATCTTAATCTAGTGTTTTCCATTTATGCAAAACTTATGCAATTTTTGATTCTAGTATGACTGGCTAAACACCCATTGTTCTGGCATTGTGGTTTAGCCATGAATATTGTTATTCGACATTAACTTAACCTTGATTATAGTTCGCTCAATATATGGTTGTTTCTTCAATTCTGTGTTTAATTGCTTAATTGTTTGGCCAGCAATTAGATTCTATATACTAGCTATGTTATGCTTGGGAAAGTCGTATATAGATTAGAGAAGAATTAAAGAGAACGCGATCTTAACCCTTCAGTGGAGCGGATTTGTGGTTAGGATAGGAATATACCTAGTCATTGTGCTTAATTAAACATCGTAATCTTAGTGCGTTCTAATGGATTAATTTTATAGGAATATAGGCGTTAATCTATTGAGAATAGGCGAGTAGTACTTCCGGAGAAGGCTACGAGAGCAATTATCGATTAATTAGCAACCATGAGTGAATTATATAAATGGGAGAGTTAATTAGAATGCAATACGAATGGTGAATTAATCACAACCCTAGAATATTTTCCTCTATTGAATACATAACAATACTCTCGTTACTTGATAATTAGTTCATATAATCGTAGAATAAAGTAGTTACATTCCTGGATTTTGTTTTGGCTCGATTAATAACAATTGGAGTGATTCAACAAGTAGTTTACGCAAGTCCCTGTGGGTTTGACATTCGATTTTAACATTATATTACTTGCTACGACCACATATACTTGTGTGTGCATTTTGGAACCAACACGAGGCATAAATGCTAGGACCGAATCTTGTGCACCAAGCTATAGAAAAAGTTAAAGTCATTCAGGAGAGGATGAAGACTGCTCAGAGTCGTCAGAAATCCTATGCGGACGTTCATCGAAGAGATTTGGAGTTTCAAGTAGATGATTGTGTATTTTTGAAGGTGTCTCCTATGAAAAGAGTTATGCGGTTTGGGAAGAAAGGGAAATTGAGACCAAGGTATGTCGGGCCATATAGGATTGCTCAAAGGATAGGGCAGGTGGCGTATAGGCTGGAATTGCCCCCTAAGATGTCATTAGTGCACCCGGTGTTTCCTGTGTCTATGCTGAAGAAGGTATTGGAGATCCATCTGTAATCGTGTCGGTTGAGACCATTGAAATTGATGAAAAGTTGTCATATGAAGAGGTTCCGGGTTCTATTCTTGATAGGCAAGTTCGTAGGTTGAGGAACAAAGAGGTCGCTTCGGTTAAGGTATTATGGAGGATTCAACAAGTCGAAGAAGCCACGTGGGAAGCGGAAAATGAAATGAAGGAGAAATATCCCCACTTATTTGAATAAGTCCGGTAGTGGTTTTGAAAGTTGTCATCTCTAAGAAATTACATTGGTCTCCACTCCCCTAATTACCCTATTATTGTGACTTCTCAAACTTTGTGCCATAAATGTATATGTTGTTGTGATTAGTTGGATCATGTGCAACTCATTGTAATAGCTGAATTATGTGCAACTCATTGTAATAGTTGAATTATGTGCAAAATTGTGGAGTTATCCGAACTATGTGAGGGTTGTGGAAGTAATTGAATTATATGTAGCTTGTTCAGATGACCGGATTATGTGCAAGTTGATAGAGTAACTGAAAATATGTGGCATTGGTTAAAATGTGTTTCGGGGGATCTCTGACATGTAGATAGGCCTAATTACAAAGGAAACTCTAGCGAAATTTCCAAAAATTATCGGAGTTAGTGAAAATTTGGGGGTTGGTTTATTTTGTGTTTTTCCTACTCTAGTGATTCCCCGATCCTCATTCGAGGACGAATGAATTTAAGTGGGGGAGAATGTAAAGACCCGTAAAATTTTATGGCTAAAAATAATGCCCAAATAGGTCCCCGTGTTGTTATAACTGTAGAAATTCTTAAAACGGGCCCTTTTTGAGTAAAAAGCACCCCGGGACTTAAAAGATAAAAGTTTCTAGAGTTGCGATGCACTATGCGATCGCATAATAGGTATGCAGACCGCATAGTGGTTGCATACATGGACAGTCTGCAGTCCAATTTGAGGACAGCTATGCGGCCCAAGATGCGATCGCATTTTGAGAATGCGGACCGCATAGCTATCGCTTTCTTGCACCTCTATTTTTGCGGAGGGAGTTATGCGACGCACTATGCGATCGCATAACAGGTATGCGGACTGCATAGTGGTCGCATACCTGGGCAGTCCGGTTTCTTTTTGGCCCATTCGAGAGCCATTTATACGACAGGAATGCGGTTCGCATAGCAGGAATGCGATCGCATTCCTGACCGCATTTCTGCTTCGGGACTTTTAAAATTCTAATTTTTATACTCGACCCCCAATTCATTAAAACACTTACCCCCTTCCATTTTAAGGATTTTCTGAACAAAATAGAGAGAGGGAAGAGAGAGTTCTTGAGAGAGAAGGTTCCATCTTCACCCAAAATTGATTCTTCACCATCACTCGGGCTTGGAAGTTATTGGGTAATTGTCATCCTCTTCACTCTAAGAGGTGAGTCCCCATCCCATTTCTTTTTTATTTCTTAGGTTTTGGCTAAAAAGGGTAGATCACATAAATTGATTTTTTGAGATAAAAGTTGATACCTTGCATGCATGTAAGTTAAACTCCCTAATCTAGTAAAGGAAACGAGTTTGGGTAATTATTCACTAAAAGGGGGTTAGTAATCTAAGGGTTCACATAGCGTTCGATAAAATTCCTAAATGAGTTCGAGTTATGTTTATGGTTCCTTATTCTAAGTGAAATATGTCACATTATTGAATAGATTGGCGATGCTAGACGGTCCGGTGATTTGTGATAAAAAAATTAAAGGGGAATTCTGATTCAAGGTATGTATGGATAACTTTAATCTTCGTAGAGTCACCTTGTTGGTATCCGAGCATTCGGTATGAGTTTCTAGCTTATGCATATGTGAATCGATTGTTCTAATGTGTTGAGGCGTAAGATTCTGTTCTCTGATTTTCCTTGTTGATTACCGTGCCACCATGTTATATGAGCTTGTGAAAAGGTGATTCTTTGTGCTTATTCTATCATGTGCAAAGCTCATCAAAAGTTGAATACATCGGTATGAGAGGATGTGCTGCAAAACGAAAGAAATGATAACAAATCAAATTGTTGAATGTACGTAAATGCTAAATGTTGTGTAGCAAGTAATGGAGGGGAAATGTGGATTTATCTAATTGAACTATATGTTGATGGTATGACGTATATGACTCACCGTTTGGTAAAGATTTCTATGGCCTTGACTTCACATGGTTATTTGGTTGTTACGAATGTATATTCTTGATGATGAAAATCCTTGTGATTGAATTGATTGGTTGATGTTGTTATCAAATGTAATTGTACGGTGGGATCGGGTTGCACGCCGCAGCAGAACTGTAAGGTGGGATTGGGTTGAACGCCGCAACAGAATTGTAAGGTGGGATCGGGTTGCACGTCGCAGCAGAATTGAAAGGTGGGATCGGGTTGCACGCTGCAACAGAAGTAATAAGGGTGTAATGTGATTGTGATATGGGATCGGGTTGCACGCTGCAACAGAAGTAATAAGGGTGTAATGTGATTGTGATATGGGATCGGGTTGCACGCCGCAACAGAAGAAATACGGGTGGAATATGATTGAAAGGTGGGATCGGGTTGCGCGCCACTACAGGGGAACAATTGAAATAAGGAAATGTAAAAACCTCATTTGTGATTCTCTGTATCCCTGTGCAATATTTGTTTAGGTTTCTTTAACTGCCTCTTATATGTGTATTGCTTGATTTTACATAGAGTAAAGTTTGTCTATACATGCTAATACTATTCAATGGTACTAACGTCCCTTTTGTCGGGGGCGCTACATCTTTTATATGGATGTAGGTGGTTCTATAGCAGGTAGCTTGGTCCGCCATTAGTGGTGCCTCCTCTTCATCTCTTCAGCAGTTCTGGTGAGCCCCATTTCCTCTCGGGGTCGTGTGTGGACTATATCATTCTTTTTTCCTTATGTTGTAAAAGGTATAGCCGGGGCCTTGTTACCGGCAAGTCTATGTAAACTCCTAATACTCTTAGAGGCTCCGTAGACACTGTGTAGGTTGTATATATATATTTTGGGTAGTAGCTGTAATTATTCGGAATCGTGGTCCCGTGATGGAAATGTTGTGTTTAGTTTGTATAATTTTGGGATCATCAAAGGATTGAAGCTTTAAAAGAGAAAAATAGAAATTTTGTTGTAAATTCATTATAAATTTGTATATTGTGCACACGGGGTAACGCGTTGGGTAGGAAAGGCAATCCAGGTCCGCGTGACTGGGATCATCCGGTTAGGTGCCGATCTCGTCCCTCGATCTTGGGGCGTGACATTAGCCAAGGATCAGTCCAGAGATTAAAGGTTGGAATAACTGTCAACGCGGACTGTCAACACGGCTTATCTGGAAGGTTCGCCAGATCAGGCTGGCTAGTAATGCATCATTTTTAGTTCTCAGGTTTTGTATACCCAAACCCCCTTCAGTTGTAGGGGTTGTGATTTGTGTCCATTTATGTCACGACCCAAACTGGAGGATCATGACTAGCACCCGGGCCATACTTGCCGAGTACCAAGGTATATTTTATCTAACTTTCCTTATTATCTTTAAGGGCTGACGAGATCAATATAAATGGTAGATATGGATCATGAACAATAAACAATGAAAGAGAATGGCATGAACCTACATCACATGGGATGACAAGACTACTAAGAAACTATATATAAGGTACAAGCTACAACGTTGCCATGAAAGACTACAACAAAAATTAGCCAACAAGGTATACCAACTATACATGAGTCGACACCTGTCTATGAGCCTCTAAAGGAGCATAAGTGATACAACATTACCGGAATAGGGCCCGACATTACCCATAATATCTATAACAAAAATGCATACCAAGACCATGGCAAGTCCGTAGAAAGGATCTTGCCAATAACCGCTGAAATAGGAAGCCTACTGTGGTGGGGGAGTTGCGTCTACCTGTCTACCAGGACCTGCAGCATGACATGCAGCGTCCACAAATAAAAAGGACATCAGTACGAATAAAGTATTGAGTATGTGAAACAAGAAAGTATAAGTAAGAACAGTAATGTAAACAGGGATAAAGTATATACGACCTCTAACATTTGGGTACCTCTGAAGGATACTGACATAAAATGCATGATACATACATATATATATACATAAACTTTTAAAACATACGCCTTTGTGGGCAACATCATTATCATATCGTACCAGGCCGTAATAGGCCCGGTAAAACGTACTCGGCCACATGGAGCTCTGTAAAACCCAAATGATCAGTGGTTGCACAATAGGTGCCATACCTGGCCGACTATAGCGCGACTCGGTGGAGTAAAATAGATACATATTTATATAATGCATGTAGGAATCATTGGAATCATATTCTGAACCTTTCGGAGTGACATGAGGTCGATATTCTCCGTACACGTTATTAGGACTAACTCTTCATCAAGAATCTTATAAGAATCAGGAAGTGCCAACAATATTTACATAAGAATAAGAGAAGCAACCTCAACATCAATTGTTCCATAATAAGGGAAACAATGTAAGTACTGCTAGCTTCTAAGAGTAGAGTATCTTTGAAAGCTCATTCATTGCATTATGTATAATCGGAGTCGTGCAAAAGAAGGAAATGGATAGCCTCACATACCTTGTATATATACTGCCCAACCTCAAGCTATGCAAATGTCACGACTCCTTAATCTACAATAAGAGAAACGACACTATCATTATCGTTTAAGCGCCGTAACTATGATGTATCGACCATAACATATTTTACGATGAAACGGACAACACCTCCCCTATATAAATGACTTCACACAAGTAAAAAAAATCACCAAACAGCCCAAACAACATCAATAATAATCATATTGAGCCTCCCAAAACAGTCCACACAACCTAAGCACTTCATACATAAGACAACCACTGTAGTAGTGTAAACGACCCAAAGATGTTACAACGAACGACCAGACCATCACCCTACATCTATATGGTGTTTCTACACACCCTTCCTCCTCCAAAACTCCACAAAACAGTAGTAAACATGCATCCCAACAGCAACGCAAAACAGTCCACAAAACAGTCCGCTACAATTGAATAACTCGAACTCACGACTTCCGATCACCGTCCCGTGAGTTCTTACAAGTATAGAACGAATTTTCATGAATTTACAGCAGAAAAAAATGGATGAAAGAGAGCAGTAAACTTACCTTACTTGTTGGATAACTCAGCCCTTGTGTTGGTTCTTCAAACTCTAGGTTTTACCCCCAATTAAAACTTGAAAGAGAGAGAAAATCTATTAGGGTTTGTGGATAATTTTTGGGAGGAAGTTTGTAGGGGTTTAGGTCTGGTTATTTGTGATATACAATGAGGGTTATATTGCAGGAGATAAGACTTTAAATGGGCTCTTTGTCCGACCCGAAATTGCCTATTTTTGGGCCCTCATTTAATCAAGTAGGTGACACACCTACTTGTCACCTAGCAGCCTGTGCAGTCTCGCAACAATGCCAATATCTCTCTACTCAATGTTGTATTGATAAACGGTTTAATGTGTTGAAAACTAGACTCATAGATATTCAATTTGGTGGGTAGATAACCCCATAATTCCAAGTAAATTAGGAGAAAAACTTAGTAACATTTGACCTAAAGTTTAAAGAAAATTATGAACATAAGTTGTGACACTTTTTGTCAACTTTTGTTTCATAACTCATTTGACTTCAATAATTATGATACGGATATTATATGATTCAAATACCTTAAAACACAACCTCTTGAGAGTATTAAGAACCCCTAGGTTTACCCAAAAATACAGGTTACAAGATCCTTGATTCGTTTAACTTCTAATACTTGTTAATCACCCTTATACACTCTTGTATCATTTAAGACCAATAGGACTAACCTCTTATCGTCTCAAAGATAATCTCTTTTCATATTTACGTCGAGTAACTTATGGCATGAACCAACGTACGTGAATATGGGTTATAACAATTTAACAAGACAATTTTTTTTACATCGGTGGTTCCCCATAGAAAATTTCTTTGCTAAAGATTTAATTTATTTATGATGTTGGTCAGGATGTGGATGTACTGCATGATGTGATTTGGGAGGGAGTTGAATGCCGATTTTATGAGAGTGGTTCTACCTGCTAGTGTGAAGAACTTAGTTTTCCATCCGGCTAGCCGGTTTTTTAAATTATCAAGCAAAAATTGGAAATTTGTTCTTTGGGCTCGACCATTAAAATTTGGAAAACGCAAATATTTTCCAAAAAACTGCCCTTCTTTCATTGCAAATGATTGTAACACAAAGTTTTTATTTGAAAGGGAACAGTTTTTTGAGAAAAAAACTTTTGATTTATCAAAATTTATTTTTTGGCCCGAAATATTATTGAAGTAGATAAGGATATCAGTAATGGCATGGCAGCTTTGTGTATTTATTTTGGAAAGCAGTATGATATCATCCGCAAAGAAAGGTGGGATAGATCCGGACCATGTTTAGAGATTCGAATTGGGTGCCATTGGAGGTAATCTAATGATTAGTTAATCATTCGAGAGACCCTTTCCATACACATGATGAAAATGTATGGAGATTATGGATCCCCTTGTATAATTCCACGTGAAGGATTGAAGTAAGAAGTATGTGTCCCATTAATGAGTATTGAAGTGGTCGTTGTAGTAATACAAGACATTATTAATTATGTACGAGAGGGTGGAATGTCGAAATATAGTAAAGTTTTTCTTATAAAATCCAATTCCAACCGATCGAAAGCTTTTTCAAGGTCTAACTTAAGAAGCATATATTGTGTGTTGCCTGACATTTTGCGAAAATGAGTAATAATTTCGTGAACAATTGTAGCATTATCATAGGCTTTTTTACCCTGCTGGAAACTAGTTTGTGTTGGCCCTGTAATCTTGGGAAGAAGCAGCTTAAGTCTGTTAACAATAATTTTAGTAATTAACTTATAGATAGTATTACAAAGGCTTATGTGCCGATATTGCTAGATAGTGTGTGCATGCTTTACCTTCGGGATAAGGCATATATAAGCACGGTTAAGATCTAGTGCAATGACCTTATCCATGAATTTTTTTTTGCAAAACTGGATGACCTTAGTGCCTACTTCAGTCCAATATTTTTCGTAAAAGAAAGGATATAGGCCATCCGGACCAGGTGCTTTGTAAGGCTTGAACCCTTTCAGGACTTGAGTAATTTCATCCTCCGTGGGAATGGCCTGCAAGGATTGATAATCAGTATGCTCCATTATATTTGATGGAGCAAGCTGAATATTTGATGTAGAAAATATATGATCTGTGGCAAATGGATGTTGATAATATTCAAATATTTTCCTATGTATATCATCCGTGTTGTAGGTCCAGTTCCCTGTTGTATCTTGTAGATCAGAGATTCTATT
The DNA here is from genome assembly GCA_005239505.1 of Nicotiana paniculata. NCBI lineage: Eukaryota > Viridiplantae > Streptophyta > Magnoliopsida > Solanales > Solanaceae > Nicotiana > Nicotiana paniculata. The sequence goes on from ML333540.1 coordinate 57,374, forward strand.
AGTTCTTCTTCTCTGAAGTGTAGCCATATGGAAGAATTTAGTATTTGCATCGCCATCGTTTAACCAAGAGATGCGAGATTTAAGTTTCCAAAAATCTTCTTCTAAGCATAAAATGTTACTATATTCAAGAGTTAATTGTTGTTCTAGATTTTGAAGGAAGGTACTTGTAGGATAGTGGAGTGAAGATTAGATGCCCATAAGACGGGAAAGTAATTTTTGTTTGCGGATGAATATGTTTCCAAAGGTATTCTTGTTCCAGAATAAAGAAGCTTCTTGGAACATTTTTGTCGTGTTAATGAGGTCGGCATTATTTCCCCAAACCTCACGAACCAAGTGCTTGAATTGAGTGTGTGTTGTCCACACCGTTTCAAACCGATAAATTTTATTATAGTAGGGTCTTCTAGATTCCAATGTTAATAACATGGGGCAGTGGCCAGAATAAGTGCGTGGTAAATGTTGGAATGTTGCCTCGGGATAAATATTTATCCAATCATAGTTTTCTAAAATATGGTCTAGGCGTTCTAAAATCGTGTGACCATGACGTCATTTATTGGTCCACGTATAATGACTACCCCTAAATCCCAAATCCAACAAGTTACAATAATTGATAAAGTTACTAAAATTGTCAGCTCTATTGTTACTTATCGGGAGACCCCCAAACTTTTCTCTAGCAAATAGTACTTCATTAAAGTCCCTACCAATTAGCCAGGGACCAATTACATAGTTGTCACTAAAATATCAAAGATTTTCCCATAGAGTGTTCCTACTACTACAAGAATTCATAGCATATATTGCAGATAATAACCATTTAGGAGTAGATGGACTTACCTGTACAAGGCAATGTATCTCTTGTTCTGAAATTCTCATTTCCTCCATAATAATGAGTGTGTCATTCCATAACACTACTAATCCTCCAATGAGCCCATTTACAGATACATGCGACATGTGGGTGAACTGAAAGTCATCATAGAGTATTGTGTGATCTTGCATGTGTGTCTCCAACAAGATAGCCAAGGCAGGTCTATGATTATCTAATAGGGATAAAAATGACGCCTAAACTCAGCATTATGAGAACCCCTGTAATTCCAAATGATAAAATTCATGCAATTAGGAGAAAATGTAACCGTTTCAGATGGAACTGGGATCTGTTGATTGGTTGTCCAATACTGATCCTCTACTGGCCGACTCGATCGAAGTGTTGGGATGATGACCATGGCATATTTCCTGTCCTCTTGATTTGTCATCAGTCGAAAATTGAGACTGCATGTGACTAACTCTAGAGGGAATTTCAGAATGAACTTTTTTCGAACTGCTCCTTGAGGGTGTAGAGTTGGATGCCATTTAGACACAAGTAGTATGTGTGTGTCTCCTTCATTTCTGCTAGAATTTCTATCAACTCCTGATTTTCTTGCATATCGAGTACGTTTGGAGATAGTGGTGGTGATGAGGAGGGACTGATTGGTGGAGTCAGTAGGTCGTTTAGACTGAGCGGGGTTGAGCATGGTGACAGAGGTTTGAAGGAGTCGATTGGTTGAAACCAGGGGGGCATAGATCTTACCCTAGTGATGCGGAGGATAAAACGGCAGTAGATGCAAGTGAGGATTGACATATGGTGTTGGTGGGTGCATCTGATATGCCTACTATGGCTGTTGAGAAGTTGACGTTTGATGGTCTAGCATTAACGGATTTTGAGTTCTGTACCACTGTGTTTGAGCAACTGCCTCCATCCCAATTCTCATCCCCTCCGTTACAACTTCTGCTAGGTGTGTTGGATTTTGGACTAGAATGATTACTTCCTGGTTGTTGAGTTCCATTGTGAAGATCAGAGCATAACCCTGCAGCCCCATCTCCATCCAAGATTGTAGAGGTTGGTCATCCATGTGAGGTTGAGAGGTGTAAATCAGTGGTGTTGATGGGTGTGGAACATGTGGGCCTTGCATTATCAGATGGGGTAGATGGAAGAATTGATTATTGTTGTGGATTTGTTCTGTGAAGTAGCTATTGAAGGGTGTGTTCGTGAAGTTCAGTCGCTGCATTTTGTGAGATTGATGTTAGAAGCTTTGGTAGCTCTATGGTAAAATGAGGCAATGAAGAAATTGCTGCTGAAGAAGGAGTTTCTTCAGAAGTAATGGTGTTAATTTCAGTCGGTCCAGTAGTTGTCTTCTCAGAGGGTGGAGGGATGTTGTGTAGATGGTGGGCTTCACATGGATTATAATCACTAGAGATTATGGAAGTTGGGGAAATAGTAGTTTCATAGGCTACTGTAGCATGCAGAGTTTGAGTGCTAAGCGTAGTTTGAAGAGGTAAGTTAGGGACACTTTATAGATTATTAGTTGGTGAATTTACCTTTGGTTGGTCATTTGAAATGGTAGGATTAATGGTAAGGTTATTATCCTATCGTGCCTCTTGATGGGTAAGAAACGCGTGCACACTGTTTGTTGACAGATGGTTATTTAGTATGGGCATAGTGACATGACTAAGGTTATTTGGATTACCTAATAAGGAGCCTGGATGATGGAGTATTCCGTTGGGATTATTTGGTTGGGCCTCAGTAGCAGAAACAGGGAAAGCAACTGGGTCAAATGATGAGGAGTTAGTCACGTTGGCCTAAAATACCACTGTAGGAGCCATATTGGGCTTGCTGGAAATAGGAATTGGGCTAGGATTAGAGATTGTACTATTGGTAGTATCCATGTCATTAGAGAGGTGTATGGATTTATTTGGTCTTTGATTGACAGGGGTAGTTATGTTGTTGGAATAGCATCTTGCTTGGGCCTTGTTGAGCCCAGTAGGTATGCAACTCTGATCTGCCATCACTGGCAAGAGGATAGTTGTCGCCTCCCTTGGGTTCCTAGTGGGTGAGCGTGTGTGTTTCTGAAGGCGGCTTGTATTTTTCTTTGGGAAAGTGACCGTTTGACACTCTGTGGATTGAGGTTTGATAGTAGGATTTGTTATTGAGTGAGTTTTGGCAGTAGGAGTTGAAGTAGATGGACCAAGTAGATTGTTAGAGATGAGGGGGGAGCTAGTTACTTGTTTACTAAAAGGGCAGTCTATGGGTGTATGGCCAAACCTTCCACATACAGTACAGAGTAAGTTAAGCCCTTCATATTGGATAGTTATGGTTTCCAATATGAAGATGTGTTTTGAGAGGTTTTTCTAATGGGACTTCGATGCAAATTCGAGCATATCTTCCCCTAGATGTAGTTGTCGTACATGGATCTACCTTTAGCAGTTTGCCTAGTTTTGTTCCCACTCTTTGTAAAATTTTCATGTCGTAAAACTAAGTAGGGAGTTCAGGAAGGCGTACCCATATAGCAGAGTACGTTATTTGAGTGGTAGAGGCAATAAATTTAGGTTCCCATTGACGTACAGAGAGGAAATGGTTTAGAACAAACCAAGGACCCCCATGAAGTGCTTTGTGTAGGTTTTCTTCCGTCTGGAATTTGATAAGGAAGAAGTCAGACCCAGATCAATTAGAGACAATTGTTCTGTAGGTTGCCAGAGAGAAATAATTTTCTGTTTTAGTAGTTGGTGACCAATCTTCCTACCAAAGACTTTAACAATCACGGAGTGTTTCCAAGGCGTGTATAATCTTGCTTTGTTCTCCGTGGACAAAGGGATAAATAAATCTTCTTCATCCTTAGTGGTCATAGTTTCATCAGAAAAATCCACCGATGGTTGTTGAGGAAGTTGGCAATCTAGAATGGCTATATTAGAGTTATTGGAGATCAGTGTTTGCAGAAAAGATTTCTGTTGTCCTAAGGGAAGGGAAGGGTCATCTATCTGCATTTTCCCTATGTCAGGTGGTTCTTGAGAAGGTGACAAGTTGAATTTAGTTGAGTGAGGTTCCATCAATTTTGTTGGAAGAGCATTAAAACGAAGGTTTGGAGTAAAGTGAAGGGAGAGTTTTTTTCAGAGAGAAAATTCTACATCCTTCCTAATTTTTTTAGGTCACTTATTTAAGAGTATTAACATAAATAAAATCATTTCCTGTTTATTCCAAAAATAACGTATTCATTTACAAATATAGCAGGTTTCAAAGTCCATACATTTAATATCAGATTCTTAAAATACAGTCATACCTCTCATATGAGGAAATAACCTCGTATTTTTTTCTCCCCATTAAAATTAGAATGTAAGATTTATGATTTTCCATCTATTTCATTGATCACTAGGTTACGCCGTTATGTTGTTTGACTTACCTACTTAATATCGGTAATGATCATTGTATACGGACAAAATCGGGCCCACCCGATTTTGTTGGTTAACCGGGGCCAGGATGATGAATCGAAGACTTGCCTCGTATTATGTCGGACCGAGACATGAGGATAAAGTACCGTGCTTGGGATTCGAAGTCATTTGAGTACGCTCATTTGAGATCGAGATCAGCGACGATCGAGACCAAACGAGATAGACATCGAGCGAGATTGAAGATAGCATAATAACGGAAAGTCGAGATATATGTGGCCGGTCGAAGATCGTGGCAAAAATCTCGGAACGAATCACATGAACGATTACCTAGCTAATCATGGGATTTCCTTCTGTAATTAGAATTGTACCATAAATAGAATTCATCTACTATATAAAGGGGGTTCTAATCATTTGTAATCCATCTAACTTTCGCATATCAAAGCTATACAATACCCTCTTCTCTCATTCTCTTGTTCATCAGTCGATACCATATTACTTAGCTTTATTCCCAGTCGATTTGAGGGCAGTCTAGCTCGAGGGTCGAATTACATTTCAATACTGGTTTGCTTTATTTTACTGTTAGTTTTCATTATTAATCATTATATTTATCAATTGGTATTAGGTAAAATTGTGTGTCCTTAAAATCACTTATAAGTTTATTGTTATCCGATTTTAAAGGTAAACAGTTTGGCGCCCACCGTGGGCTAAGGATAATAGTGATTGCTTAATACTAATTTCGATAACACACACTGCTTTACGCTTGTTCTCGTAAGTATTTTTTATTTCAGGATCAACATGTCGAACTCACAAACAGTACCCACACACGCTGACAACAGTCTTGGCTTCCATGGGGAAAATGACAATGCATCCACCCCAGGGATCGAAGTACCTCAGGTTGGCGTCGAGGGAGTACCAGCTGCAGACCCTGTTGACATCAGCTCCCACATCACCCTAAATGTCAATTTGGGCGTTGACCTCGAAAACAGCGTCCGCAGAGAAGCTCGACTAACCAGTCAAGATGCACATGGCGACGAAGACGACGAGTTAGACTTCTATTGATATTTGAAATGTTGCAAGCTCAACAAGCTTCCATAGCGCAACATCAAAACAAGAACGAGGCTCCGGGTAGAGCTGAACCCGAGACCTCACTGGAAGTTGTTCATAGGGCCGAACCAGTACCAGAGAGGTCAAACGCCAACGAATCGGGAATTGATCCCACCATTATGAAAATGCTCGAGGAGCTCACAAAGCGAATCGAATTAGGGGAAAAGAAGATCGAGGCAAATGACAAAAGGGTATAAACATACAACTCCCGAGTTGATCAAATTCGGGGGGTACCACCGATTCTGAAAGGATTATATTCGAAGAAGTTCGTGAAAAATCCTTTTCCCCCAAGTGCAGTTCCTAAACCCATCCCTAAGAAATTTCGCATGCCAGAAATTCCCAAATATAACGGAACCACCGACCCCAACGAGCATGTCACTTCATAAACATACGCCATAAAGTGGAATGATTTGGAGGACAATGAGATCAAGTCCGTTTTTCTAAAGAAGTTCAGAGAAACTTTATCGAATGGAGCGATGATATGGTACCACAACTTGTCGCCTAACTCCATTGATTCCTTCGCCATGCTCGCAGATTCATTCGCCAAAGCACACGCCCCGAGCAATAAAGGTCGACACTAGGAAGTCGGACCTCTTCAAAGTGAAACAGAAAGATAATGAAATGCTAAGAGAATTTGTATCATGGTTCCATATGGAACGTATGGACCTACCCTCGGTCGCAGATGATTGGGCCGTCCAAGATTTTATTCAAGGTTTGAACGTACGAAGTTCGGTGGCCTCACGGTAGTTGAAGAAATATTTGATTGAGTATCCGGTTATGACCTGGGCCGATGTGCATAATCGATACCAGTAAAAAATCAGGATCGAGGATGATCAATTGGGAGCTCTTTTGCTTCGGCCTACAAAAGCTCGGACGAGCGGAGAATATCATAAACTCAAAGAAGACTAGGGTCAGCCGACCTAGAAGAAAACACAAATAGAGAGAGGTCAACTGATTAATAGGTATACTTGTCAAGCGACACAGACACAGATACATAAGGAATTACATCATCATCTCCTTCTTGCTCTTTGGCTTTATTAGCGTCAGCTGAGGCCTCTTTTTGATCATTCCTGTGTTTCGGTGCTTTCCCTTTCTTTTAAGAATAAAGATCTTCATCGATCTCAACTATGGTTGTCACTCGGCGGAAGGATCTATGTTCATCCCCAACTTTCTTTCAATCCACATCGGAAAATTTAGGCTTTCCGGCTCCGTTCATCCAAACAGGCCCGTCGACAGAGTTCAAAGGGACATCTACAGAGAACCCTAATCGAACAGAGACTGATATCAACCATACGGCGGAGACCGTAGGAACATCGGTCTCGTAAGCAACCCAGTTCGAAATGATCGAAGAAACGATCAAAAACAGATCTCCCGAGGGCTCATGAGTAAGAGCGGTTTTGATAAACATGTCGAGCCCACAAAAGTGGCACGACTATCAGAATACAACTTCAATATCGATGCATCAGATATGAAAACACCATGGCACTCATGGTCATAGAACGGAGGACTGCATACAGCTAAGGGAGAAGGCAGCCCGTTTGTTCAACGAGGGCCACCTTCGAGAAATTTTAAGTGACAAAGCTAAGAACCACTTTAGAGACAGAGATGTAAACACGAAGAACGAACAAGAAGAACCACAACATGTGATTCACATGATCGTCGGTGGGGTCGATATTCCACAGGGACCCGTATTAAAGTAGACCAAGGTGTCGATTACCAGGGAAAAGCGAACTCGAGACTATGTGTCGGAAGGGACCTTGTCCTTCGATGAGAATGTAGAGGGGATATTACAACCCCACAACGACGCACTGGTAATATTTCTCCTTATGAATAAAATTCAAGTTAAATGTGTTTTAATTGATCCATGAAGCTCGGCCAATATTATTCGATCGAGGGTCGTGGAGCAGCTCGGCCTACAAGATCAAAATTGTGACTGCAACTCGGGTTCTTAACGACTTCAACATGGCGAGTGAAACTACCAAATATGAAATTATCTTGCCAGTAAACGTAGCCGGGACCGTTCAAGAACAAAGTTTCATGTGATCGAGGGCGATATGAGATACAACGCCCTACTCGAAAGGCCCTGGATTCACAACATGAGGGCAGTGCCTTTGACCCTTCATCAAGTTTTGAAGTTCCCAACACTGGAATGAGTAAAAATGGTGTACGGGGATCAACTTGCCGCAAGGGATATGTTTGCAATCGATGAATTAATACCGGTGTCGGCTCTCATAAGTAAAGGAATCGGAGTCAAAGGGAAAGTAGGAGGCCAAATAGCAACCACAGGTACCAGTCTCGACCCAATCGTAGGAACAGGGGACAGACGAGGATGATGAGCATTGGATACCCCGATCTTTCATAATTCCCGATTACTCCGACGCCACAAAATCAACGGTCGAAGAGCTGGAACAAGTCATACTGATCGAGTACCTGTCCGAATGAAAGGTATACATGGACATACGGTTAACTCCCGAGCTCAGGGAAAAACTCATTAAATTCCTTATAGATAATATGGATTGCTTTGCTTGGTCTCACCTTGATATGACAAGGATCCCACCGGACATCACTACCCATCGATTAAGCTTGAACCCGAAGTTCCGTCTAGTAAAGCAAATGAGAAGGCACCAGTCTGAGGTTAAGCACGCATTCATCAATGATGAGGTAACTAAACTTCTCAAAATAGGGTCCATTCGGTAATTAAAGTATCCCGAGTGGTTAGCTAACGTAGTTTTAGTCCCTAAGAAGGTCAATAAACTTAGAATGTGCGTAGAGTATAAGGACTTAAACAAAGCGTGCCCTGAAGATTCTTTTCCTCTGCCGAATATCGATCGTATGATCGATGCCACTGCCGGTCATGAGATTCTCAGTTTTCTCGACGCCTACTCCGGGTACAATCGAATACAGATGAACCCGGAGGACCAGGAAAAGACTTCGTTCATCACTAAATACGGCACCTACCGTTATAACGTAATGTTGTTCGAACTAAAAAATGCCGGTGCAACTTATCAATGCCTAGTAAATCGAATGTTCGAAGAACAGATAGGAAAATCAATGGAAGTTTACATTGACGACATACTAGTTAAGTCACTGCGAGTAGAGGACCATTTGAAACATTTGCAGGAGACCTTCGACATACTAAGAAATTACAACATGAAGCTCAACTCGGAGTAGTGCGCATTCGGGGTTGACTCAGGTAAGTTCCTCGGCTTCATGGTATCAAATAGGGGGATCGATATAAACCCCGACAAAATCAAGGACATCGAAGATATCACAGTCATAGATAATGTTAAGGTCGTACAAAGGTTAACAAGGCGCATAGCCACTCTAGGCCGGTTCATTTCGAGGTCCTTAGATAGAAGTCAACGGTTATTCTCACTGCTTAAGAAGAAGAGAAATTTTGCATGGACCCCTGAATGCCACAAGCCTTGGAAGAACTAAAATGATACCTGTCGAGCCCGCCACTGCTTCACACTCCGAAAGTGGACGAGCAACTCTACTTATACTTAACAGTCTCAGAAATATCAGTAAGTTGGGTCTTAGTTCGAGAAGATCAAGGTACGCAATTCCCTGCTTACTATGTTAGTCAGACCTTAGATGAGGCCAAGACCCGATACCCACACTTAGAAAAATTAGCTCTTGCTTTAATAAGAGCCTCTAGGAAATTAAAACCATATTTTCAGTGTCACCCAATTTGTGTTGTGACAACCTATCCCCTTCACAATATTTTGCACAAACTTGAACTCTCGGATCGATTGGCCAAATGGGTCTTCGAGGTCTGTGGGTATGATATCGAGTATCAACCCTGAACAACCATTAAGTCTCAAATCTTGGCAGACTTTGTGGTCGACTTCACACTAGCCCTTCGTACTATAGGTTGAAAAGGAACTATTATTGAAATCGGGTACATTATTGGGGGTGTGGACCCTCTTCAAAGATGGCGCTTCGAACATGAAGGGGTCCGGGCTGGCCATCTTTTTGAAGCCACCCACGGGTAATACAATTAGACAATCTATCAGAACTTCGAAATTAACTAACAATGAGGCCAAGTATGAGGCCATGATTGCAGGTCTCGAGCTGGATAAAAATTTGGGAGAAGAGGTCATCGAGGCCAAGTGTGATTTCCTACTTGTGGTTAACCAAGTCAACAAGACTTTCGAAGTTCGAGAGGATCAGATGGAGAGGTACTTGGACAAACTACAAGTGAATCTACATAGATTTAAGGAGTGGACCTTATAACATGTACCTCGGGATCAGAACAGCGAGGCTGATGCCCTTGAAAACCTGGGGTCATCGGTCGAAGATGACGAACTCAGCTCGGGGACTGTCGTACAACTCCCGATATCAGTAATCGAAGATTGTTATGCTGAAATAAATTCTATGAGTCTGACTTGGGATTGGATAAATAAGTACATCGAATACCTAAAGAACGGGAAGCTCCCATCATACCCGAAGGATTCGAGGACTCTACAAACAAAGGCAGTGCAGTTCACCTTGGTCGAGGATGGAACATTGTTCAGGAGAATGTTCGACGGACTAATGGCGATATGTTTGGGACCGGGAGACACCTACTACGTCCTATAGGAGATTCACGAAGGCACTTATGGAAATCTTTCCGGTGCCGAGTCTTCGGTTCACAAAGTTATTAGAGCAGGATACTGTTGGGCAGATATAGAAAAGGATACAAACGAGTTCGTTCGAAAGTGCGACAAATGTCAAAGGCATGCTCTGATGATTCACCGGCCCGGGGAACAACTTCACTCGGTCTTATCCCCATGGCCATTCATGAAACGGGGGATAGAAATCGTCGACCCTCTCCCATTGACCCCAGGTAAAGCTCAATTTATTTTATTTATGACAGATTATTTTTATAAGTTGGTTGAAGCACAGGATTTCAAGAAAGTGAGAGAAAAAGAAGTCATAGATTTAATTTGGGACCACATTATATGTCGATTCAGGATGCCTGTCGAGATTGTGTGCAATAATGGAAAGTAGTTCATCGGCAGAAAAATGACTAAATTCCTCGAGGATCACAATATTAAAAGGATTCTATCAACACCGTATCATCCCAGTGGGAACGGACAAGCCAAATCGACCAACAAGACCATCATTCAAAATCTAAAAAAGAGATTGACCGATGCTAAGGGAAAATGGAGAGAGATATTGCCCGAGGTTCTTTGGGCATACCGCATGACATAAAAATCTAGTACGGGGAAACACCATTCTCTTTATTCTATGGTACCGAAGCGCTTATCCCGATCGAAGTCGGGGAACCTAGCCTCAGGTTTCGATATGCAACGGAAGAATCAAATCACGAAGCTATGAATACAAGCCTCGAATTGCTGGATGAAAGACGAGAGGCCACTCTCATTCGATTGGCTACACAAAAACAACGAATCGAAAGGTATTATAATCGAAGAGCCAATCTTCGATATTTTAAAATCAGGGACTTGGTGCTAAGAGAAGTCCCCCTCAACACTTATAATTCGAATGAAGAAAAACTAGGTCCGAATTGGGAGGGTCTGTATCAGGTCCTCGACATCATTGGTCAAGGATCTTATAAGCTCGGAAAAATAGACGGCGAGCAATCACTGAACAATTGGAGCATATCGCTCCTAAAACGATACTACTTCTAAGGTACGACCTTTCCATTTATATTAAACTGACAGATTGCAGGTATTCGATTAGGGACGGTGATGGATTATCCAACACAAAGTCTTTAAGTGTGAAAGTACGTGTTCACTCTTTTTCTCTTAGACCAGTTTTTGTCCCAAATGGGTTTTTCTGGTGAGGTTTTTAATGAGGCAACCATTTTTCGTGCTAACTTAGAGTAATTCTACAATAGTCGAGTATTCTTTACAATTAACCTCGAATACTGGGAGGCGTCACCCTCGGATGTATCAACTTGTGTTGCAAGGAAATTACTTCGTGACAGTGGGGTCTCGCTAGGCAAATTTTGTAAGGGTCAAACGGTCGAATGAACCGTGCCCATATAGGTTGCTCATGCCTTGACATCAAACATGTATGAACCGATCCATCCAGCCTCAATCTTTGTCCTCATCTAGGCTCGATATCGATGCCTTGGTAGCCCGGCGCTGGAGCTTTATTAGCCCACCTCGGTAGAGTCAGGGATTGTACAACCTGATAAGGTGATCGAGGGTGAAAGGGAGCCCCTCGATTTTGCTCATAAAAATCAGAGCAGAATAGCAATCCTCCAAAAGGAGATATGGATTTGTCCTAGGGTTATTTGGTATTTGCGGCAGAAATCAACAATAATTGGACCGAGGGACCCAACGTGAAAGGGTAAGTGTAGACACTTAAAACCCTTCCACGTGAGTAGTGATGTTTTCTTCGGGGGCCGGTATCACCACTTCCTTGTCTTTTCAGTTGCAGCCCTTCTTCACTTGCTTGAGGAAGTTCTCGCATATCGAGCATATGTATCTCGATACCGACTCACATCGACCAGGAACTGACGAGGTTTTCTCGATCTTGAAATCAGAACTGATGACGCAACCCC
>ML333540.1:69220-112380 GCA_005239505.1 Nicotiana paniculata
CCCCCCGGGAATGCACTCCTCAGGGCGTGGCTCCATTGGTGTTTTTTCGCCGGCCGGCCGAGATGATGAAACAACTTCTTTTTATGGCACTGTCTTTAACGTTTTCGCCATTTGATATTGGGATTAAAAGGGGATGAATATGATAGTATTTGGTATTTGGGAAAAGGATTAACATCGAAACTTGAATATTTGCAGATGGATAACTTGAAGGATGCATAAAGCTTTGGATACTAGAAGAGATTGAAAGTAAAGTTTGAATAAATGGAAAAGTGGTCGACCACCAACTGACACACATTAAATTCCTAGGGAATTGTATCGATAAGACGTTTCGGTCACTTCTGTCACTTACGTCACACTGGTGACATCATGATAAATCGGGGTAAAAGCCGAAGACTCAATTCGTTTCTTGTCATTACACTCCAAAAAATGAGGGGATTATCTGTATACGGTTAAAATCGGGCCCACCCAATTTTGTTGGTTAACCGAGACCAGGATGATGAATCGAAGACTAGCCTTGTATTATGTCAGACCGAGACATGAGGATAAGGTACCGTGCTTGGGATTCGAAGTATCAATTGAGATCGAGATCAGCGACGGTCAAGACCAAACAGGATAGACGTCGAGCGAGACCGAAGATAACATAATAACAGAAAGCCAAGATATTCGTGACCGGTCGAAGATCATGACGAAAATCTCGGAACGGATCAAATCATGAACGATTACCTAGCTAATTATGAGATTTCCTTTTGTAGTTAGAATTGTACCATAAGTATAATTAATTTACTATATAAATGAGGGTTCTAATCATTTGTAATCCATCTAACTTTCGCATATCAAAGTTGTTGATACCCAATTTTGCCCTCATATTTTCTCAAACAATACATATACTTTCAACTATCATTTTTGTGTCGTTATTTAGTCTACAAGCATTCTTTTTATAATTCTCCATAATTTTAGAGCTTTAAAATTGATTTGTTTTACATTTAAATTACTTGAATATCTATTAATTGCTCCTTCAAATTATTTTGTGATGACTTAATTACTTAAAATTATCATTTGCATTCCTAATACATATTTTAAATATTTTCACTTCATTTTATAATTACAATAGTATTTTTAGGCTATTTGCACAAACTTGCAATAATAGCCTATATTGTGCATTTTATTGTGTTTGTCATTTCATTCAAGGTCAAAATAATACTTTTACATTTTTTATAATCTCCTATAATTGTTTAAAATATTAATTTTCATAAATAGCATTTTTATATATTTATTTAACCATTTTATTAAATTATTTCCCTTTTAATTTCTCATTTAAAAGATGGCCCAATTTTTGAGTTATTTTTCGGACCAGACAGACCCAAACCCCTGGCCCAATCCTCAAGCCCAACCCCAAACGACCTTGTCCAGTCCAAAACCCGACCTAACTCATTTTTAATCTCGACCGTTGATCAAAAGCGATCAACGGTCCACAACACCCCACTTCCTTTCCTTATATCCTAAAAACCTAACCCTAACCCCATTTCCTAAAGACCGTCGCCTCTATTCTCTCTGTCACTCCTCTCCTCTTCACTAAACCCTAGCCACCTCCCTTAATCCCTCTCCTAATCCCACTGATAATGGGATTCGACTATTATTCTCTTGCCATATTTCAATCCTTTTGGTATTGGTTGTACGTTTATGGTGTTACCTAGGTGCTTGCCTAAACATGGAAGGCAATAACTTATGAAATCGAACTAAAGAGGTTCGAATCTTTGATTTTGAGCATTGTTTCGTCTACATACGTTCAATACCGTATTATGTGAGTCTGATTTCATTTAGATTTCTGTTGATTTACACTTTCCCTAAAAAATTAGGGTTTACGAATTTCTCTCCTGAATTGATTTCGAACTGACTTTGCATGCTTTCTTTCCTTATTTGTATTTTGGTTTATTCCGTTTCCTTGTGTGTTCGTTCAATCTTTAATGCTATATAAACCCTCAATTTTCCTTTTTGGGATAGACTTTAATCGACATATTCTTTACTAAAAAAATTCGGGTTTTTGCTATTCTCTTGTTTTGTATTCTGTTTTGGCCGGCTGAAAGCTAAGGCCACTAAGACCTTGTTACTCAACCTTCTCTTGGTGCGAGCATCGCCCCGAGTTCTTCGAAGCTCTTGGGAACTTTGACGCGTTGGGATTGTGGGTTCTTGTGGAATTTTTTCTTTATTGTTATTCGTTTAACTGGTGAGTTACTGGACTTTTGCAATTTCATTCATGTGTATCTGCAATTTGCATGTATTTTCACTTATGAAGTTCGTAGCTTAATGTGTTTTCTGGGTTGTTCTTGTGTGCAATTCTGTTTGCTTTACTTTAATTTTAGGTCACTTTAACCTTTAACTTCATCATGTTGATAGTTTGAAACATGCCTAAACCTGATTCGAGTAAATTAGATTCTTTTCAAGTCCGTTTAGCCAATGTGTTACAAAATTACTGATGTTTGAGACCTTTGCACTTGTTAGCATCTCTTTGGTGTATAATTTCGCTTAAGGCTGTCAATGCTGTTATTTGAACATGTCTTACCTGCATAAATTGTACTTTCTTTAGTTAACTAGTCAATTGTGTCCAAAACATGAATGCTTACGTTTACTATATGGCACAAGTCTATCTTCCTATCTTATTATGAATTTATGTGGTGGCATCTTGCCTATGTAGCATGTTTTAATCCCGTGTCAATATATTTTTTTAATCAACCATGACTATTTCTCTATCAATATGCCATTTAGCATGTTCTTTGGCTCCCTTGATTCACCAGTAATTGTCATAATTTGCTTCCCTGTCATGTCTAAATGTTGTTCTGCTACCAAATTAACATGACTATCTTGTAACACTAGGACCTACACTTAGCATAATTTGGACCTTTTTTTTGTATTATGAATATGTGTATGATACTTTTCATCAACTTACGAACATGTTCTTCCCTTAACTTTGCTAATGTATGACTGCTTATGCACTAAGTGTTGAACTTGTTTTCTAAATCTTTGCTAAGTTTGTTCTTAAACCCTATGACATGTTCGATTATATGCGCTATATGCTCAACTTGACTATGTTTGTATCCCTCAATTCTTGTCTCTCAACCTTGGTTCACTCTCCTTCACTTGTCACATGTGCTCTCTTGAGTTCTTATTCTTAGCCGGCTGAAAGTCAAGGCTACCTAGGCTTTATTACAGACCTCCCTAGTGTGAGCACTTCTCGGGGTCCATTTGAGGCCCTTGTGAACTCTTATTCACTAGGACTTGGGTTCTTAGTTATTCTCTAAAACTTAAACTACCCTTATTCAACCCTTTCCCTCCGATTATCTGTTGTATATCTGAGTTGGTTGATTTAAATGGTGCAATACTTGGCAATACGGTCAAATAAATCGACTTTGGACTCCTTTATGGATTATGGGATCGTGTGTTGAATATGACTCTTTATTAGAGGCTTGGGTATGCTGTGTGAGAATTACTGAAGGCCTAGACAGTGCTGAGTATTTCATTTGGGTCTGCTTTAGGCTTATTTTCATCGTTTGTATAACATTTTGATCTTACTCATTATTGGTCCTATAATAACTTTTTGTATAAACGATTGGGGTATTAGTAAAAATGGGAAATGAGTAAATTTTAATATTTACATGCAAAAATGGGTAGATAATATGCCTATAGGACTTGGTGATTTATTTTCTATATGTGTTATTCTATCACTATGTGCACTATAGAAGCCATGCCATTAGGGGGAGCGCCTGCATACACACACACATTGCCTGCTAGCAAACACGAATAAGAAATGCTGCAATTATGTTTACTGCTATGTGCTATTAGAGAATCTGCCTATAGGAACCAGTTGTCACTGATTTTTCTTTCAATTCTCATCGTCTATTAGAAATCCTACCTATGAGATTCCAATTATTCCACTTGGCACTGTTCACCTAGAAAATATGCCTATAGGATTAAGATATGACAATAAAATAAGCTCTAAGTAATATGCGTTAAAGATCCCGCCTATAGGGAATAATTGCTCGCCGTAATTGGTTAGTGCCAAACTGTTCAAACATTGTTTTATGTGCGCTACTGTTAGAGAGCATGAATAATTCTGGGACTTCTCCCAGCAGATTTTGTTACACTCAACTGCGTAGATCACCTAGGCATAGCACATATAGGGTTAATAACTTAAAACTTGCGATTTCAATAACCAGCTTGTAACAAATGTATAATCCTGTCTATGAGCAATATCTTGCGTTTGAAACGACCCGCATGCTTTAATTCAAAGTCACCTAGAAATCATGTCTATCATGCCTAAAGTTCTGAATTCGAAAACCTCCTAATTTGCATATGTGTGTGCGTGCATTTGCTATTTAAGTATGGAGGTTAATGTGAGCCTCTAACTGCCTTTACATGAAGTCTTATGTGTTTTTGTTTGTCACTTAGCTTTTCATTTTTTGAGCAGCCTAGGTAAGGTCTAGAACCATCCAACTAGAGGTCCAAAACCTCCTAGACCATAGGTATGGGAGATGTAGTGCACGCGTAGGACACATCTTATAATTGATTTGGAGTGCTTTTAGGTAAACAACTTTAACATAGTAATCGGGTAGTAGGAGATCATAGTCTGTGCCCGCTGAATAATATGAGTAACACCCTATCCCAAGGGAGTTGCGAAATATTATTTATGTTGCACGGGGTGATCCTTTAGGCTAAAAAACTTAGGATCTCTCCCCCCCCCCTTTCCTTCTTTCTTTGTAGTAGAATTGAAATAGTTATTCTCCTATATTCGCATTAAGATTTTGTAATAAAATTCTTTGATTTTCGTACTCTCTTTGCTTATTTGATCACTTAGCTTAATCCATATAATTTTAAGTTTGGCTGGGACCCACAATTGTGGATCTCAAGGAGTGCCTAACACCTTCTCTTTGAGGTAACTTGATCCCTTACCCGATCTTTGGTGGCGTTGACTAGTCAAACAGAGTTATTTACACAATAGGTGTCCTAACGCACCTTAAATCGTTAGGTGGCGACTCCCCTCTTTTAATACCTATTTAAAAGAGTTGTCACGTGTCGGAACCCGATTTCGCGAGAAAAAGTGGCGCGATAAAAGCAATACAATACTCCTTTATCTCTTATAATTTCTTGTTCATCAATGTATACCGCATTACTTAGCTCTACTCTTAGTCGATTCGAGGGCGGTCTAGTTCGAGGTCGAATTACATTTTAATACTAGTTTGCTTTATTTTACAGTTAATTTTCATTATTAATCCTCATATTTATCAATTGGTATTAGGTGAAATCAAGTGTCCTTAAAACCACTTATAAGTTTAATTGTTATCCTATTTAAGGGCAAACAATCATGATATAACATAGCCGATAAATAGTTAATCTAACATAAGACAATAAGAGGGTCTAAATTAAGTTTACCTGTCATTAAAATAGGTGTTAAGGGGCCGGGCTAGGCCGGGCTGATTTTGCTTATTTTTTGCCTGGTTTATCAGTTCCGGGTTTCCCCGATGCAAAATTTAACCAGAAGGGTTGCAGATCTAATGGGTTGGGTCGTTTTTTTTTGTATATCAATCGTCAACTTTATAAAATATGATTTTAAAAAAAATCAAAAATAGTCATTGAATCGGTTCGGGTCGGTTAACCGGTTCCCATGTGACTTGACCATAACGGGTCGTACCGGTCCGGTTAACCGGTACCAAAAAACTACTCGGCACAATCAGGTCCCCTTCCCAATCCAACCCTGTTCGGCCCTTTACTACCGGTCCGGTCCAAATCCGGGCTAAAACCGGCCTGGGCCGGTCCGGAACCGGGCCAGCCCGGTCCGACCCGCTTGGCTGCTATACCTGTCAACAAGAATAACAAATGGGCTATTCACAACTGGCTTTTTTTTGGGAAACTACTAGCTATGTCCATTTATAAGTAGCTCATTACAAAAATTAGCCAATTCATAAAAAAATTACTAATATTAGCCAATTAGCTATTTGTAACAAAAAAAAATGTCAATATTTTACTTTTTTTTGAGTGGGTGTTATTAGAATAGATTTGGTACATCTTAAGGAGCTTGAATCTCAGTTTTGAGATGATTTGATGAAGTTTTGAGGTGGTTTGAATTGAAAATTCGAAGTAAAAAACTGAACATGAAAAAAATGATATGTGTATCACACTGTGTATCATTTGTGTATCATTTGTGTATCATATATGTATTATATTTGTATCAATTATGTATCACATGTATATCCATGTATACTTGTATGTGAGATATATGTGTCGCAGAAGAACTTTTTAAACTCGATTTAATTACGAATTTTGATACAAAACCAGTCCAAATCACCTCCAATCTTCCTCAAATTTTGTATATTGACTAATCTATATGTTTTCAATGAATTTCAACTATACCCATTGAAAAAGTTCTTTTTTTGCTTAGATTTTTGAAATATTGTATTTTTTTTTGTATTTCATCACCTTATTTGCTAACTCATCCATGAAATTTTTTTTCCGTCTTGCATCTAATGTTGCTAATCCGCTTAAAAATATGGATGGTGATTTTTGCATGTGATTCTTTGAGAGAAAGAACCTTGTTTATTTGGTTTTTTTGATTTTTATATGTACTTGACTAGTTTTGATAAGTATATGACTAATGGCTAGAGGTTGGTAAGTTGAAACTTATTTGGGATATTTGTGTAAGTTTTCCCCTTTTTTTAAAATCAATTGATGCAATTTTAAATTCATTTTTTTGTTTATGAAGTTCAATTATATATTAAACACTCGTATAAACTATACACAAATATTAACATTAATTTTATAGAAAATAATCATGTAAGCCATATTATTTTGATAAAAGACAAAATGAAAATTTATAGATCTTAGAAACTCACCAGTAATTTAAACTAATCATTCCCTAACTACTAGTTTAGAAAAATATTATAGACAGTATGAGAGGCAAACTCAAATATAATTTATTATGCGAAAATCCATATCTATAAACTCATTATCAGTACTCTTTCCACTCATTATTGGTTTAGTATTTGTCCACTTATTGGAAGTGAAATACTCCCAAAACCTAAGAACGAGAAATAGTATGCTAATTATGCATATAATGACAACGTAAAGAGCAATTCATATGCTATTAGTTGTAACATAAACACATAACACAAGCCCCAAAATTTATCGTCATTATTTTATAGCTTCTATTAATGACATAACACAATAATTATAGTTTAAATTACTGGGGTTCCTGTTAATTCGTATTCGCGCTGCCTTATTATGATTTTTCTTTCTGAAAATCTGAGGAATCCGATTACCGAATCTGAAGAAATAACAGTGTTTTATACATCGCATTCACGTAAAACGACTTATACATCGCATGCCACTTATCCAATTCAACCGTCTATCCCTAATTGAAATTATTTGCCTCAAGTAACCCACCAAAAATCCAAAAGAAACCACTAATTCCCGGTTCATTAACACCAAGTCCGGTTCAGATCTTAACAAAGAAACAAAGGCCCAAATCCGCCATTTCACCAAAAGATCTCAAACCCTACATAAACCCTGAACCTTCTTTTCCAATCTCCCAAGAAAGATTAACATTTTTATGGCGTCTTCTTTTTCTTCTCCTCCAAGCTACAATAACTAATAATCCCTAGCATTCTCTCCGCCCCCAATTTTGATTCTTATTCCCATAGAAAAAGAAATAAAAGGGGAAAATGGGAAAAACATATGCTGCAGGGCTATTTGCAGCCCTAGCTTCTGTTAAGTTTGGTACCGAAACTGCTTATGCCGACGGTGGTGGTGGTGGTGGTGGTTTCAACTTCTCTCCGTTTTCCACCTCTTCTAATAAAGTACCGAGTGCTCCTGCTGATGTTCCTCAGCCACCTCAGCCGGCAGCGGCAACTCCTGAGCCTCCTCCGAAGGTTCGAAATGATAATCCGAGGACTACTTCAGCTGGTTTTGATCCTGAGGCTTTGGAGAGAGGCGCTAAGGCTTTGAGAGAGATTAATAGTTCCAAAAGTGCCAAACAGGTATCGAATCTTAGTTGATATTCTAGCTTTATTCTTAAGAAGACAATAGTAATGTACCACCGCTATATCTCAATTTGTTTGGTACTGTTGGGGAATTAATTATTGGAAAATGTTTTAATTATAAAAGATAAAGATTTGTCTATTGGTATGTAGTTTAATTATATTCCAGAAAAAAATAAGGAATTGCTGCGGAATTCACACTGATAGAAAGATAATGATTTATCTATTCTTATGCTGTTTAAATTATTCCTAGTTTTTCTGTTTGTAGGTTTTTGAAGTGATTAAAAAGCAAGAAGATACAAGGCAGGTAGAGTTAACTGCAAAAATGCAAGAGTTTAAAGCACTGCAAGCTCAAGCTGAGACGGTAAGCTTACATTTTTATGGTGAACTCTCTTTGTGTATGGACTTGTAAAAAGAAAGTTCCTTTTATTTGTTTTTGTTGATAGATTAAGAAAGTTTCCCTTTTAATGGAGCTGCAATCAGAAGTAACAGCTGACAAATCTTGTTTGTCAATTACACCTTCTTTTTTCAGAATTTGTTTTTCTGTTTTGATCTCCACTATTCTATTAGTATTTCCCGTAGATATTCCTCGATTTATGTTTGTTTTTGCTGTAAATCTTCATTTAGGTGAGCTTACTATATGTAATTAAGCATTAGTGGTTGGTTATAAGTGGGTTAGAAATTTCATTGGCCGTAGGGGACATGGTTATGTATTCCCATGTGCAAAGTAAACCAAGTGCATTATTTTACCTTAATTACCTTTATTTGGAAAGTTGTTGAAGACAATTAAGCCACGCGGGGATTTTGTTTTTACCCTACTGGAAATAGACATGGAGTGTGGCCTGCTAAATACTTTGTTTTTTCTGTCTCTGCGTGCTGCCCCTCCAAAAAATAATCATTTGTTTCTTCCAGAAAATGTGCGACAAACCTTTGTGCATTTGTTGGTAATTATTTGTTGTTCACTAATCTGATTGCAACACATTTCAATTGTTTTTTTTGTAATATCAAAATTTGAACTTTACTATTTACTTACCAAGGAAGGTAAAAAATATGATTGATTGTCTTTCTTTTAACAGGAGAGACAAAGGGTTATATACGATGAACAAAAAAAACTAGCTCAGCAACAGGCACAAATCAAGTCACAGATGGCTCGATATGAAGATGAATTAGCAAGGAAAAGGATGCAGGCATGTGAAGTGATTTAATAATGCACGGTCAAATTGGTATTGCTTTACGTGATAGAGCTGACTTATGCTTGCATTCTCCAGGCAGAAAATGAGCACCATAGAGCTAGAAATCAGGAGTTGGTAAAAATGCAAGAGGATTCAGCTCTGAGACAAGAGGCAGCTAGACGAGCAACAGAAGAACAAATCCAAGCGCAGCGCCGCCAGACAGAGAGAGAAAAAGCAGAGATAGAACGTGAAACTATTAGAGTGAGAGCTATGGCAGAAGCAGAAGGGAGAGCACATGAAGCAAAGCTGGCTGAGGATGTTAACAGGAGAATGCTAGTAGACCGGGCAAATGCTGAACGGGAGAAATGGATTGCTGCGATTAACACAACTTTTGATCATATTGGAGGTTATTCTCTAACGACCATCTATTAGCTCGGTGATACGGGTTATCCATGTGTAGATTTATGGATCATATCAGTCTATTTTGTTCATGTTATTAGTATTGACCTGCATAATACATCTCTTGCTTTGGTGTTGAATTTTTTCTTCTAAACCTGCGTTCATGCCAATGTGCTGTGCTTGTAGCTGAAGAGACAATCTAAGTCTTCTGTTTCTTGGGAAACAGAAACAGGAAGAGATTTGGATATGTATTTCTTTTAATGTTGTGGAGTAATATTTGCTTGCTGGTGTTAGAAACAATTAGTGAATTTATAATTTATACTACACATCTTTCTATGCTCATTTTCCCTTTAGCCTTTTCAATGAGTGTAATAGAAAAAAATTAATTACGCCAGACATATTTTCTGGACTCTAATTATAAATGCTGCATTCTTCTTATTCTTGGCATGCCTCTGGGGACTATGATTGGTGCCGATACTACTGAGTGGGGGATTAAAACTTTGCAAAAGATAAATAGCAGTATCAATTTTTATTTTTTTTGGTTTTGAAAAGGGTAATCAAGCACCACTAATTTGTGCAAATGCACAAAATTTAGGTAGGCTTGCATTTTTGGGCTACTGCTGATGCAAAATAAATATTATCTTTTGACGTGAAGTCCATTTATGTAGGTGGTTTCCGTGCGATACTAACCGATCAAAATAAGCTTGTTGTGGCTGTTGGTGGCGTGACTGCTCTTGCAGCTGGAATATATACAACAAGGTATTTTATGTATTTTCAAAATTAACAATGTA
The DNA here is from genome assembly GCA_005239505.1 of Nicotiana paniculata. NCBI lineage: Eukaryota > Viridiplantae > Streptophyta > Magnoliopsida > Solanales > Solanaceae > Nicotiana > Nicotiana paniculata. Next base: position 79,607 of record ML333540.1, read on the forward strand.
AAGTTGTTTGCATGTGCAATTCTTTTGCAACTCGTGCTTAAAATTGTGATGTGCATTTTCTTATTTATATTATTTGTGGGATGTAGGCATATTCTTTTCCACGTTCAGAGACCACATGAACAGACATCAGATTTTTTGAGCATGCATCTTGGTTTATTCTAAAGGTTTTAAGGTGGTCAAATATGTTGAAGAACTTCTTTATTTTTTTGGGGTGAGGGGTTGGGGGTTTGGGGGGGGGGGCAAGAAATGGTGGTGTTATATTCTTTATTCATCAGTTCCTTACTTTTCCATCATTTTAGCTGTGGCTTATTATGACGGCCAACGGGATCATCTTTTTCCGCTGGCTTTGTGAACCTGTTGTTACAATTCTTCTTAAACCCTTTCTTCTAGTTTGGGCATCACTATTATTCAACCCACCTTGTGGGGATGAAATGAAGATTCAGTGGCAAGGAAAATCCAACTGTAATGAGTTGTGATCTTTTAAGCATTTCTATCATTTTAGCCATGCAGAATTCATATGATATTAAGCTACTGGCATATCTCTACTTGTTTTGTTTGACTGCTCCCTCTATTTACAATACACTTGTTTATTTCAAGGGCCAATACTAACGAAGAAGTTGGTTTGGTTTATATGGAATCTGGTGGTGGGTAAACTATTAAAGTTTTGGTTACCCTGTCTCTCTTGGATTCTGTGGCTGTTCTGGAAGATATTTTGCCAGCACTTCTACTTGTATTCATTAGTGTGGCTAATGCAAGCTTGTAATCCGAATTGCAGAGAAGGTGCAAGAGTTGTCTGGAGTTATGTGGACAGAATATTGGGACAACCATCATTGATCAGAGAGTCATCTAGGGGTAAATATCCCTGGTCAGGCATCTTCTCACGAGCCATGAGCACTCTCTCGAAGGGTGCTAATGGAGGTTCTGCAACCAAGTCTGAGAAAGGGTTCGGGGATGTTATTCTACATCCATCTCTTGAAAAAAGGATTCAGCAGTTAGCCAACGCTACTGCTAATACCAAATCTCATCAAGCTCCATTTCGCAACATGCTCTTTTATGGCCCTCCAGGAACTGGGAAGACAATGGTTGCTAGAGAGCTTGCTCGCAGATCTGTAAGATCTTTCTCCCCTCTTTGTTTCTCTTCTCAGCTAATTTTGAGTGACCTTTACAATTTACTTATATGGTATGGGGTTCATTCAATCTTGTTAAAGTATTGCACAGGGTGAGGATGCCTGTTGATACAATCTATAGTAAGCATTGAGTTGCCACAAGCTGGCATATGTATACCATCTTATAAGTGAAGACAAAGTCACTGATAAAAAATTGCTTTTTGATGCAAAGCCTAACAGGGCAATCTCTCAAGAGAATGTTGACGTTAGAGGACTCCGTTTATGGAACATCTATAAATTGACACTTCTAATTTTGTTGGTGGTCAATAATATGCTTTATTCTCTTGTCAGGGACTTGACTATGCATTGATGACGGGTGGTGATGTTGCACCACTGGGATCGCAGGCCGTCACTAAAATACATCAGTTATTTGACTGGTCCAAAAAATCCAGAAAGGGTCTCTTACTTTTTATCGACGAAGCAGATGCATTTTTGTGCGAGTAAGTGACTTTCCCCTAACATTGCTGCATTTGATTGATCGATATCTTTAAAAAATTTTGATAGGTTTGTACTAGTTATTTGCATCACCATGCTAAGAGGCATACTTCCTTTGACAGAGTAATTTTATATAATCTTGTTCAGGGATCTCTGGAGTCCTTGGGGACTTTAAGATGTACTTTGTTTTAGTAGCAATGCACTGAAAATAAAAAATCCTCAGGATAGCTGGGCATGCCTCAATGATTAACTCCATTACAAATACCCTGTTCTCGTTTGTGAGAGAACTTGTTGAAGTTAGTCCAATAGAGATCAAATAATTTCGTCCTGGGGAATAACTTTATAGAACAGATAACCTGCTGGAAATTCAATTGGATGATTTTTGAAGTCCTGAAGCACCAAAGGATGTGGTGCAGCAGATGGGGCTACTACTTCTCTTAACCAGATGTCTCGGGTTCGAGCCCTAGGTATGGAAAAATCCTTGGTAGGGAGCGCTTCCCACCGAATGGAGCCCTACGCGGCGCGAATCCGAATATAGTCGGGCTCCAATACAGGTTCCAGACATTGGGTGGGGAAAAAAAAGATGCAACATATAGAACTGAACTGATTCCATTCAGGTGAAGGTACGCAGACTTGCTTGTTAACTTGATGGCTGAGCCAAAATTGAGAGATTACGTGAAGGGAAAGTTCTGACCTTAAATGTCATCCAAATTAAATGATGCCACATTGAACCCTAGATTAATCAGTTCTATCATCTCTATTTTCTGATATTATAGCTATAGCCAGTATTTATATGCTTGTCAGATTTACTCTTTTACAATGTTTTGGTGATTGACTCGTAGAATTTGATATTTTAGCCATTAGATCTCTGAGCTTGCGTTTCCATGCTAATTTCAGGCGAAACAAAACCTATATGAGTGAAGCTCAGAGGAGTGCGCTCAATGCACTCCTTTTCCGCACTGGTGATCAGTCAAAAGATATAGTACTTGCCTTAGCTACAAATCGCCCCGGTGATCTTGATTCAGCTGTTGCAGACCGTATTGATGAAGTCATCGAATTCCCTTTGCCTGGTGAAGGTGAGCGCTTCAAGCTGATCAAACTGTATCTAGAAAGATATATAGCCCAAGCTGGGGAAAGGAAACCCAGTTTGTTTTCAAACTTATTCAAGAAGCAGCAGCAGAAAATAGAGATAAAAGGATTGACGGATGATATCCTGAGAGAAGCTGCTGCCAGGACGGAGGGATTTTCAGGCAGAGAAATCGCAAAACTGATGGCTAGTGTTCAAGCTGCCGTATATGGGAGTGAGGACTGTGTATTAGACCCTAACTTATTTCGTGAAGTGGTAGATTATAAAGTTGCTGAACATCAGCAGAGGAGGAAATTAGCAGCAGTTGAGGGTGACAAGTGAAGAAATATTTTTCGTTAAGATAATTTTGCCAAAGAATGATCAAGGGTGCCTACTGAGAATTTTGTTACTGACGAATTTTCTGCGAATGACCTTATTCTTTTCCCATTGTTTCGGGAAATTTTGGCTTCTTACAAGTTAAAAATTTCATGGTATGATTATTCATAGCCTAGGTGTTCTTTTAACGTTTTGTCAGCCATATTCAGCCCATGGAAATAAAAGTGCAATGGCTGAAAATTATTCCAAAAAGGAAAAAAGTTATCTTTTCCTGTGTTTTTGATAAAAGAAATATCAAGATTTTAAATGATTTTAAGTTCTACGCTGATGATGTAAGAATATTTAAACTATCATATCACTTAAAAAGTATTGAGATAACACTATCTAATAACATTAAGTGGTAACCTGGAATAGATGGCAAGTGATTTATCACATTAGGATAAATTACACTAATGATATAAAAGAATTAAAGAATAACTTAACAATTCTCCAACAAGTCAGTACATCGTTAAACAACTTACAACACTTTAATTCATCACCGAAGAGTAACCTTTGAATAGAATGATTCGCAATTGTTACTCGAGAAGAACAATATTGTCATTCGAAAAGTAGAGTAAAAAAACAAGGACACAATTTGAAGAGTATATATTGAAAACTAACAATTACGAGATAATACCTTTGGGGGGAAAACATTAGACGGTTTGGCCCATATTGAATTTCCTACCTACTTTATCCGCCATTCATCACTGCTTTAGAGCTTGCTCTCTCCATTGGATGAGAAGGAATTCGTCATCTAAAAGTAAAGTGAAAAAGTTTAACAAATACGTGCACACTATTAGGAATTTAGAATATTTTTGTTGTTTTCGAGCAGAAGTAGTAACCTTTTAAAAAATTCGTTCTTGGGGTTTTAAAAGCTTGAATAAGATTTGTTGAAATTTATGATAAATTTATTATTGGGGTTCGGGGATATTATTTTGAAGTTGTGGTTAAAATTTGACGCTATTTGGTAAAGATTTGAACTATTTGGTGATGTTTTTCGTTGATATTTGTAGAAGACAAACTCAGTTTTTGTATACAACATTATATAATACTATACAACATTTTTAAAATATATAGAACATTATCATGAGTGTATAATGTTGCATAATATTGTATACGGGGTGTATAAATACTGTTGCAGAAAAATCATCGGCTATGCGGTTGTAAACTTAAAAACATGGCCACGCAGTTGCAATATAATGTGGTGAGTTGTATTTCTATGCAAATACAGTGAAGACCTAGGAAAAATAAAGATGAAGACCAACTATTATTTTCAAATGAAAGCTTCATCGGAGCACACCCTCATTTTATTCTTAGTTAAAGAATACGATGTTAGGTTTCTACTTGAGCTGGGGTGGCAAAATGGTTAAAAAAAAATAGTTAACCACCCATATTATCAACTAAAAAATGGATTGGATAATGAACTTTTTAAAAACAGGTAAAAAATGGATAAGAACCATAATATCCATTTAGAAAATGGATAACTACTGGATAACCAATGGGTCTAACTTTTACATTTGTAAAGCCTCAACTTGAGGGTTCCTCAAGTTAGGGAGACTAAGAATTCTCCCAAAGTGATCATAAGCAAGAAATCATTGATTATCTTCCGATTAACCCATTTTTTATCCGTATTAAATATAGGTCAGGTCGGATAATTTATTCGTTTTTTTCATTACCCGTTTACGACCCGAACCATATCCAACAACCCCATCCACCCGTTTGCCACTCCTACTTTTGAGTGACAATATCCTCAAATTTCTGTGATAATGAGAAGCGTTTTTGAGGAGTAAAGAGTTAGTTTAAGGAATTTTGAGTGTTTGCAATTCAATTCACACGAGTGCGCAAAAAAAACTGGTGCGCACTTGTGCGTCACGTTGGGTGCATTGCACATATATGGACGGTTAAAGCGTAAGCCAATGCCTAAGGAAGCTCCCCCTAATGTCTACTACAGACATTTTGAGTGCCTTGCCTAAGGGGCAAATACCGGATGAGTTCCAATTTTGCCTTCTAAAACATTATAATATCTTAACATAAACCTCCGGCACCTAACATATAAAAGAGAAATGAACTAGTGAAAAGCATTGGTATACCAGCTTCAAGAAAATGGATCACATGGGACCCTGCTAATCCTTATTACGAGAAGCAAATCTTGCCTGCATCAGTAGTACAAAGTATCAAAACAAGCACATCTGTTTACATATAAAATGAAGAAGACTCTTCTCAGTTCAGGAATTCTCATTATGCAGACCTAATGGTGATGATCTTGAACAAAGCGCAAACCACAGTATTTGCAAATAGCTGGCTCGTCCAGATCAAGGCATATATACTCAATTGGATGTCCAAGAGCAGGATTTGTGTCTGTTTCAGAAGATACAAAGAAAAAAGAGCACTTTCAGGCAGATTGATTTGTAATGGAGGCAACTATCTTTTAGCAACTCAAGAACGCTTCCGAAAAAAGGGAACACGGTAGTATTCAAATTACCTCCTTCACAGGCAGCAATCCTGCCCTCAACCTTGATAGGTGGAACTTCATTGATCAGTTCCATGGGAGATTTTTTGCTAGTATCCTACCATTTAAGCACCACAGAGCAATCAGGAAACTACACAAAGTATTCACCAGGAAAAATTCTTGATGTAATTTGGGATTAAAAGTGGAGGCATAGTAGAAACAACAGCAAGAACGAGGATTCATATCTTGGAACCATCTTGAAACTTTTTTTTTTTTTTTTTTGAGAAGGTAACATATTTTTAATTAGAATATAGACTTCACTAAAATTGTGAAGTCACCCATAATTACAAAAGGGAGTGCCCAAAAAAAAGAACACACTTATAACCTTGGTCTTCTCACAAGGAATCTAGCACATCAAAAATGGATTCATGATCCTCCAAAAACATTATTATTCCACTAGCTTTTTCTGATCAAAGCTTATTCTTCCACTGGTTTGACAATGATCAATAGGGAGAAAATTGTTCATGCAATTTTGAATTAGAAGAGGCTTGGTAGAAATAAAAGCAAAAACAAGGACTTCATATCTTGGAACAATCTTACTTATAAAATAAACAGATAAAAACTTGGAACCATCTTGAACCTTATTGCTTCTTTTTTTTTTTGAGAAAAAATCAAGCTTAGTAGGCTTGTTGAAGTGTGTCCATCTCATCTAAAAGCTTAAGTTGTTAGAGAGAACACCCTTTTACAACAACAACATACCCAGTAAAGAGAGAACACCCTTTTGTTTACTTAATTATGTCTTCAACACACCGCCTCATGTGCGGGCTTGATTCTTTTTATGAGCCAAGCATGTGAAATTCTTTTGGATTACGGGTGGCGGTGAGATTCGAACTCATGATCTTTGCCTGCTCTGATACTATGTTGAAGTGTGTCACCATCTCATCACCTTTCTATATGATTTCTGACAAGCTTATAAAAATGCCTGCATTACATAATTCATGTCCAAAGATGGACTACACAAGGCATTTTCTACCACACAAATGGTCTCAGCATGTATAGTGCAGTCTGTGGTAAGACAACTAGAGCAGAATCCTTGGGGAAGAGAAATAAAAATTTGGATTGCAGACGAGGGGAAAGAAAATTGATTACTACTCAGTCTGCTGGCATGCCAGGCCAGCTCACCAGCTACTTAAGCAAAGTAGAATTGCTTAGTTAACTAGTATTCTGTTAATCTCAGTAAAACAGAAGCATGTCTCCATGCTCGTGAGCCACTTCAAAATTTTTCACTAAGATAATTGTAGCTTAAACACATTTTGTCCAAATCAAAAACACCATCAAATATTTTCCTATTACTATCAACCTTCAGATAGAACGGAAGCCTGAGCATAACTGATAAAGTTGTTGTCATGTGATCAAGAGGTCACGGGTTCGAGCCGGGAAAACAACCTCTTGCAGAAATGCAGGGTAAGGCTGCGTACATAGACCATTGTGGTCCGGCACTTCCCCGGACCCTGCGCATAGCGGGAGCTTAGTGCACCGAGCTGCCTTTTTTTATCAGCCTTCAGATACTTGATAAACACATAAATACATTAACTTTTCAGTTAAGACACAAGTTTTACTTCTCCCTGGATCCTCTCTCTTCTCCAGTCACTCCCACCTCCGACCAGTCCCTTCTTCCCATCTACAATACTGTGTTCATATCTTTACTCTCCCGCCCCCAATCTTTCTTCTTTTGTCTCTCGCCCACTCTATTTCCTATTCCAATCTCATCTTTCCTTTTCCGTGATTTCAACATTGACTGCTATTTCAGCTTCCTTCTCTGACATGCAACACAAAATTGAGGTTTCACACTAATTTAAATTGTAAAAATTGGAAATTGCTAATTTGATCTCAATCAAACTGTTCAATCCCAAGCCTCCCAGTTCCTACATTGTGTCAAGGTCAAGCAACAAGATCTTAGGCTAGCCTACTCAAGCCTGGACCTGTCAAAGTCAAGCTTGCCTCAAATTTGGCTTGGCACAACAAGATCTTATGCTAGTCCTAACTTGTCCACATTTGAGGACAGAAAATCATAACTAATTGAGATAAGACCTGAACTGAAACTAGCCCACAGAAGTTCGATGATATTTACGCACTAAAAGTCTGGTTTTCTTCCCTTTCAGATTAGTATTGCACAAATCCATGTAAGAAGAAACTATAAGCACGATATCCCTACCTTGAGCTCTTCTAAAGCATGATTTTGGTTGCAATTTCTCCATGTAATATGCACATCGCAAACTTAAAGAATAATATCCAATACTCAACATTCGATTCCCTTTCACAAGATAAAATATCACCCTTAAAGGTCAGAAAATTTTCTAATCCCTCATTTTAGAAATCAATTCTCACCTTCACATATATGTATTCAAGCTTCATATTAAGAAATAACCGCTCCAATTATCAAATTCTTCGGCAGTTAGACTTCATAGGTATCAAACTAAACAAGATTCGAAAAGATTTCAGTTCTTTTCTCCTTTTGTCTATAATTTCAGAAATTCATTTTGACACATGCCACTGGGAAAAAAGACACCTCTTTAAGGAAGACTTAGACTAGCTGAAAATTCGTTTTTTAAAATCTCTGTATACAATAAGCTAGGGCATCATAATTCATAAATCCAGTTCAGCAAAAAATTCGGACAAATCTGATAGAAAGATGAAGATAAGAGAAAACGAGTTTAGGTACCTGCATCCATTTGTCTGTGTGGGAGGTGACGACCTCACTGCTACCAACACCGCTAAAACTTCTGGCGTTGGATCGGATATTGGAAGATCTTCCGGTTAGGGTTTTCAGCAGATTGCTGGCCAAAGTCACGCCCTGTTTCCTTCCAAATGATGCCATTGTTTTTTCGCCCCAACGCTGAAATTCCCACTGCTGTTCAATAAATGAGATTTAGCCTACCGGGAAGCATCATACCAGATGACATATATTGCTTCTTCTCTTCTTCCTTTTTTCTATTTCTTTTTTTTTTCCGTTCATTTTTTTCCCTTTTCTTTTGAACTTGCAATAAAAATAAAAAAGAAACTTGCAATAATGGTTCCAAATCTGATACTTTTTGACTGTTGTTATCGAGGATATACATATTATAACATAAAATAAAAATTCATTTGAGAAAAAATTAGCTTTTATAAGAAATAATTATTATATAACAATGTTGTTATGGAGAGTTCCGATCGTATTGAACAATAATCTAGAGAAATTCACAATAAGTTATTTTGATAAAATTACAATAAATTAGTAGAAGTGTTATTTTTTGTGCATGTTTAGGGGAAGGAAAACATATTACTATGTAAGTGAAGCACGTGATAATAAGTTGGATGTTGGAACTATAGTCTCTTGACAACCAAATTGTCCATCCAAATACATCAATTATTGTTGAGTAGCCCTTTATTCTGTCATTTGAGTTTGAGATTGATGTGATACATGTTGCACTATACTTGAATTGTAAAATTGGGAACGTTCTGATCACAAAAATGTTCTCAAGTGAGTTAAATTATCGGATGGTTATAAGCCTATTTCTCAATTGCCAGATGGTTGGAATATTCATGAATTGGGTTTTGATATTAGATTCAGCGACTCGTAACACCTAGTGTCATTTCGTGTTATTTTCTACTTCATCGCATTGCTTTGGTAGAGAAATTTGAAAAACATCATGCAGAATAAACATAATAATTAATAATTCATTCTATTTGGATGAAATGATTATCAATTAGTGGACATGCATTAGCTTGAGCGTCTTGATAGATAAAAAGAAAACAGATTTGTCCACAAAGAAATGCACATATAAACAAAAGATATGGTTATGTTGGTTAAAGTAGGGAGTACAATTGAATTACAAGAAAAATCTTTGGACTGAGGCATAAATATCTTGCTGTCTAATGAGATTCAAGTACACTATCAAATTTCTAACTATTCCGGTAACAGACTTGTCCCCTCCAACAAAATATAACAGCCAACTTATGCGTGTGACTGTGGCAAAATAGACTTGTTAGTGCGTATTAATATTCAAGTAGTTGAATATTACCGAGATCTAGTGTCTCTGTACAAAATGCTTGATCATGTACGGTATAAGCAGTAAATGAGACAAACTTAAAAACCAAATGCTATTTACACTTTCTCATGCTTCTCAGGCCTTCAAAATTGGTTTAACAGAATCATCATATTCCGACTTGGGATGTACCACGTCGATACTCAGATAATGCTCTCCGCAGTGTCGCAGACATTGCCAAACTCAAGGTTGCACGTTATTCCAACTTCTTCACAAAATATTAGCTTAGCTCCATCCCTACCTTGTATATCATTGACTATTGTATTCAGTAATCACGCTAGTCTACACACAGTTGCCTACTTGAAACGATATAATTGTCATTTGGCATTTTCGTCTCGTCAACAACAACCACAGTGCAATCACACATGTGTGGTTTGAAAAGGGTAGTGTGTACGCAGTCTTTATCCCTACCTTGAGAAAGTAGAGAGATTGTTTCATCTCGTCAAGAAATCCATTAAATGGTCCAACTCAAGAGTCTATCCTGATGAATCAGGCAGCTTTCAACCTTGATCCAACTTCAAGATTTTCCAAGAAGGGAATCCCCAAACTGTTCATAGACCTCAACACCTCTTCTGCTTTGACTTCTAGGCCTGCTGACCTGTACAAGTGCACAGCTGCGCTCATTATAAACCGGTCAGGTTTTACGGACTTGGAAATTCGTTCAAAGAAGGAGATGCCTTCCTCCACGTGACCACAGTCCGTGTAACCTCTAAGCATGATACGATTAGACTCTAGGTCAGGTTGTAGTCCCGCGTTCATGAAATTTTTATAGACCCTTTCTACTTCTCCAATTAATCCTCCCTTTGCCAAACCTGATAGCAACACGTTATAATGTGCACAAGAAGGGGGAATTCCTTCTTTCTGCATAGAATCAATGGCAAGCTCAGCTTCTGAGTACTCTGCTCCCCTTGTATATGCTCTAATAAGTGCGAGATAGGTTAAGGAGTCAGGTGAACAATCACTGGTGCGCATGCTATGCATGAGGACTTCAGCTTCTCGATGAAGTCCAGCAGCAGCATATATATTCATCATAATATTGTAGCTCACCTGCAATGTGCTGCAAATCATTAGTACTTTAATGTGGGCAATCCACTTCTCAGTGTTCTCTCATATAATATATGGCATTGAACATTAAAAATGTATTATTGACAACCAAGACATACAAGTTTGTACTAAAAGGACATGGCAATATTTCACCAGCCAGGATGTGGTCCTACTGCAGATGACATTTACTGCCACAAAAATATAAGAAAAATGACTTGTGTACTGGATCTGGCTATGATTATGTGTACTACCTGCCCAGGTTTTATCCCTGCTTCTTGCATCTTGGCGAATAGATTAGATGCTTCTTCATATTTCCCTGCATTATTAATCAAAAATAAGAATTCAGAAAACTGCTACAACAAAAACATTGTGAGAGAGTCAAGGGAATTCAAGTACAGCCCCCCGTCCCCCCCCCCCACCCCACCCCACCCTCACCCGCACCCAGGAAAAAACCAAAGTTCTTCACCAACCAAAAACAATTGGAAACAGTACAATCATTATGATAGGGGTTTGAACAGAGGCAAAAAATGACCATCTTGAAATTAAAATATTCAGAAAAAAAGAGAGGATACATATAGAAAGTATTGCCATTCACATTTGCAATTTCTTGTTAGGGAATTAGAGAACATACAGAAGATAAAGAGAAAACCAAGGAGCTTAACTGAGCCACAAAGATAAAAATGACAAATTTTCATTACTATCTACGTTTACAAGAAATCATGAGACAAATAAGAGATTAGGAGAATTTGCATCCAAATGACGTTCACTAAAAGAGCCCGGGGTTTCTTAAAAAATCCTGATGCGAAATTTAGACAGCAGGTAATTACCAGCCTTTCCATAATAACATATCAAGTTGGTATAAGCCTTTTCATCCAAAGAAATGCCCATCTTCTGAGCCATATCAAAAGCTTTCACAGCTTTATCCAGGTTTCTTCCTCGTCCATATACACTGCACCCATAACAGATTCTTACACTTTGAGAAATGCAAAATATAGTATCTTTCCCTACTCAATTCGAAAAATGTCATGCTCTAACCTAATCATGGTATTGTATGTTTGAATTGATGGAGCAACACCCGAGGAGAGCATGTGCTCATAAACTCTGGTAGCAAAGCGCAATTTACCTGCACTCCAGTAAAATGTCTTCAGGTTTCTGGTCAACATTAGATCTCAATATGCTCCAAATGAAAAAAGAAAAAGAAAAAGAAAAATCTGTCAAATGCTTTTAGGCAATAGTTCTCTTCGTAAAAGTAAACCTGCTTCCAGCAATGCCTTGATAAATGTATTATATGCCACAGTATCAAGCTCTAAATTAGCACGCAAAGATTTGTGAATAATGTCCTCTGCTTCAGTATATCTCCCTGCACATTGTATTCCAACAACATCAAGCAACACAATCAGATAATACAAGAACATAAGATAACTATTTGTTCTTTCCAATTTCAAGATTCATCTACACCAGCTGTTTTAAAAGCGAATCCCAAAATCTATGAAATAATGGAACTCTTTATGCATTCACTTTTTCTAATCCTAAAAGCTGAATACACAAGTTACTCCAGGGAAGAAAGTTGCAGTTCTCAACAAACAAAGAGAGAATAAATTTGGTGTGGTGTTCCATCCACATTTTAAAGTTTAAGAAGAATAAAAGCCAGTAAAAGGCAGTGAAGACATCAACGGAAAAATTGTGGGACACAAACACCAAGTATCTGTTTAAGTTATTTGATTGGCACAAAGTTAAACTAGCTTGAAGTACCAGGAGATGAAAGTGGTAGATTTTGAGGCGAATGAGGGGCAGATATGTTCATACTTCATTTATGCTCTTTGGAAAAGGGCCTGATAATAAAAATTTCTAGAACTCTTTAAGATATGGAGAGGAAAGGAGCCACTCTGATCCCTCGCCACCCTTTACCCACACTAACCTTTGGAGATTGTACTAGAGTGTTTAACAGTTTAGGATTATGCCAAAATGGATGATTGTTAGTTTAAACACAGCTCTTGCACTGTAAACACAAAGTCTTAAAATTGAGCAGAAAACATTCAAGTCAAAGATTCCATACTCTTACCGCAATTACTTAAACCATTCACTAGCATGCTAATAGCTACTGGACCAAAAAATTGCTCTTTCTCCATCTCTTCCTTGTAAAACATGTAAGCTTCCTCTTGTTTGTCACATCTATTATATGCATCAATTATGGAATTGTATAGAAGACTTCCAGTCCTCGAGGAGTCTGCAACAGATTCAAAGACATTTAGAGCTTCCTTCAATTTCTTCTGCTTCCCATAAAAATTTATCAAGGATGCACTTGCAGCATCCTCTGGTTTTCTACCCAGCTTCATTAACAGGTTATGAAGGCTTTCCGCCTTTGAAATGTCACCTACAAGAGAAATTGACACAAATTACCAAAAAGGTCAGGCATCTTAATGTTTCTGCTAAGGATGAATTATAGCAGGAAGAAATATTTGGATGCATGGCTCCTAGAACGCCAACATGCCACTTTAGTAACCATATTATACCACCATAGAGTGACGACGCCTAAAGAAATTATGAGATCCTAGGTTCGGAGCTGTTTAATTAAGACACTTCACAGGGAACAGGAAATCAGGCAAGCTCAATGTTTTTCCTAAGCCAAATTATTACACATTTCAAGAATATTAAAGAGCAGAAGTAGTCAGTGTTGCTTAGCTCTAACTTACTAAATCAAAGAGCAAGTCTATTACCTTCTATGGTGAATTTTCTGATAAGCTGACAAGCAACAGACAGGCCATTTGTACTCTTAAGCAACAATCTTAGTGTTTCTTCTGCCTTTGTTGTATTTCCATCTGCTATAAAGAGGATAAGGGCCAGCTCAAAAGCCACGGCACCTGGTTGGTCCAAGGGCTTGGAAGCAATTTCAGCTGTGGTAAATCTATCATTTCCGTGAATGGCCACAGAAAAAGTCTCTGTAAATACAGAATCTTCAAATACCTTGCTTGCACCGAACTCTCCTATCAACTGCACTGCATCTCTGACCATTCCTTCAATGCAATAAACTTTCATGACCGACTTGAGAAGCTCCTCATCAAATTCCACTTGAACTTTCCGTATCTGGAAAATAAAATCTTTTGCTTTCTCAGTTAAACCGAGTCTCATGTACAAATTGAGCATGTCTTTGCAAAAACCACACTCAGGACCTTGCGTCTTAGAGAGAGCCTGAAACACAGCTTCGGCAGATGCCAAGTCTTCCTTTGCGATATGGCACCTCAACAAGATACCATAACAGAATTTTGAAAATAATATGTTCTTTGACTTCATTGCGTCCATTACATTCAGTGCTTCCTCAAAGTTTCCAGCCTTTAAATGGACTTGAGCCATTGTTGTATAGGTCTTTTCATTACTAATCACACCCAACTTCTTAACTTCTTCAAAAGTCTTTTGAGCATCTTCGTAGAGACCAAGCTTGCCATATATTCTGATAAGCAAGCCATATATGACTTCATCTACTTTGATGCCATACCTTTCCATCTCCTCAAACAGAGCAAGGGCTTTGGGATAATCCTCCTTTCTGTAATACATTGTCAAAAGTGAAGCACATGTAAAGTTGCTCGGGATTATCCCTTGTGATCTCATATCTTCATACAGCCCGAAAGCGTCATCATAATTACCACTCTTTGAAACCAGACTGATGAGAAGGCTATAAGTTGCCTCCTCTGGAATGAACCCCAAACGCTTCATCTGATTAAAAGTCTTAAAAGCTACTTCAACATGACCTTCCTTGACAAGTGAGCAGATAACAACTGTAAAAGTAAAATGATTGGGCTCAACCCCTTTTTCAGCCATCTGTTTCCATATAGTAATAACATTTTCATGAAGTGATCCTTTTTGTAAAGATGAAAGCATGAAATTATAGACTGCAGTTGAAGGTGAAATTCCCCTTTGCTGAACAGCAGAAAAGAAGGACATCATCTCTTTGTGACGTCCCCATCGAGCATAAGCACACAACATGGTACCGCAAGCAACCTCATCAGGTTCACACCTTGCTTCAAGCATTTCCAAAAAGGTCTGCTCAGCTAGCTTGATTTTCCCAACTTGGCCATATGCACGCAGGACAATCGTATAGACAATGACACTTGGCCGGTAGCTTAACTGTTCCAAGCATAAATCTAAATTACACCAAATTAATATTTCAGAATCTCCAAAGAAAGTAGTATTAGAAAGAAAAACTTGTCATTGCAGATGCTAGATTCACACAGAGTCCAAGTGACAGATTCATAGCCAATGTTAACATAGATTTTAAGAACAATTTAACAAAAGGTATATTGAAATACTTCTATGAAACTTTGAAAAACCATTCTGTATAAACCGTAATGGGTAAAAGTAACTATTCCCTCGTCCAAATCTATATGAACTCTTTCGAATTCTATACAACTCACAGCTTTCAAAATGTTATCATTCAAATTTTAAACATGATGTGACATTTTTCTCTATCAAATAACTTCTAATCATTACTTTAATGTTTTTCTCCACTCTCAGTAATGGAATAACGTGGTCGGTGAGGATTCATATAGCGAACCCCAACTTGTTTGAGACTGAGGCGTCCTTGTTGTTTCTGTTTCTCCGCAATCAGTAATGTTATAGAAGTCAAATTAACACCTTAGAAATTAAATTTTGTCATATAATAAGGACCAGGGGAGTATATACTGATCCATCTCAAATATTTAACTTGTCATTCAAAAAAAATCCAATCTTGTAAAAGAAGCACAAAAAACAAGGGAACAGGAACATGAAAGCTGAAGAAGCCTCTCAAAATGTAAACTAACATCAGATAATAATAAAATTTTCACACTAATATCCAATCCAAGTCCCAAACACTGTTTTTAAGTAGGATATACTGGGTTCACCTAACTTAATGTAAAAGTTGAAGCACCAATAACAAACTCACCTGTAATTTCATCCAATCAAAAAAGTCTCTAACTTGTCGCCAACCCTTCTGTTCTTTGAGCACAACACACATCTCTCTAAATGTAAGCTTAGTAACAAAAGAACCCATCACTTCCCTCATATCATATGACCCTTCAGCTTTGCCCGAAAGACTTCTAACTCTCTTAATAGCCGCAATCACATGCTTACCATACAAATTCCCATTTCTATCGTCTTTCAAATACTGCACCATCTGTTCAGGCGTCCGCTTAATCCATTTAGGAGTCATAGCTTGTGAGCCTTGGTTTCGTCTCAACGCGCTTAAGTATTGGGCTTTAGCTTTGATAATGCGACGAGCGTTGTCATCGGGAAGTGGGTTTTTGGCGTGTTTTGATTTAGGTTTTGGTTTGTTTAGGTTTTTGTTGTTGCCGTCGCTGAGTGTCCATGGGTCTGGTGTGATGGAGCAAGAGAATATGATGAACTTGGGTTTGGGTTTGGATTTTATTGCGGGTTTGTGAGATGGGGTTTTCAGTGTAGTCGAGCAGAGAAATGAAGACTGCAGAGCTTCCATTAATTGATTTGGAAGTTTGAGAGGGTTGGAGAAGTAGAGGGTAGAGCAGGCTGTTCAGTGGAAAGAAGAAGGAACGGATAATGGCGGCTCAAATTAACTTCAAGAATCGGGCAGTTTAAAAATATCGCCGCTCTCGGTATCCTACATTTTTTTCCTCTCCAAGTTTATATATCGGTTTTAACTCTTAAAAAAACAGACTACTTAAAATTAGCTTTCTGTGGAAAGTGTTTTGTGTCATAATATATTTTTATAAAATACGAGTACAATTGTGGAAACTGCTTATTGTGTATTTGATTACTATTTCCTAAAGGAGTTTTTAAGTAGGCGTTTGGACATAAGAATTGTAAAATTTGAAAAAATAGTGAAAATGGTATTTGAAATTTAGAGTTGTGTTTGGACATAAATTTCAGTTTGGGTTGTTTTTGAAGTTTTGTGAGTGATCTGAGTGAAATTTTAAAAAATAGCTTTTTGTAATTTTTCAAATTTCCGAAAATTTTTAAAATGCATCTTCAAGTGAAATTGAAAATTTTGTGAACAACAACTCATTTCGAAAAAAAGTAAATTTATTTGGGAAAAATCTTCCATCAAATTTTATGTCCAAACGGGTAAGTGTCAAATTACTAATATTGTCAAAAACAGATAAATGAACATTGAGAATTGCATATTTTTTATTTTAGAAGTGTCGGGCAAGCTTCTTTTTTACCAGCATAGGTATATTCATAGGTCTCCTCACTTTATTTTATTGACCACTAAGCTACACTTTTTAGATGCTCGAAAGTTGCAATATCACTAATATAATAGACCTTGTTTAGAACTTTTTTCCTACTGGAGAAGCTAGCATTCTTGTATACGGTCGAAATCAAATATGCTCGATTTCATGGGCTCGGGGAGTCGTTTCGAGCCCCAGTTCAGGATGGACCATGCTCGATCCGGATGGACCGAGCTCGAGTCTGATGACGAAGTGCAAGGCTCGAAGATCAAAGTACACGATGAATACCGAGGCCGAGTATGACCAACTCCGAGATAATGTCGTTATGGATTTGTAACAGAAAGAGCAAGATTCCCACAATGGCACAAAGATCAAGGCATAAATTCCAGAACGGATTTGTACGAGTTCGTGCTAGGCGGTTAGACAACTCTCAAATTAGATTCCTTACCAAAAACAGAAATATATCTTATTTAGGACTCCTCCCCCTATTATATAAAGGGAGGGCTCACTCATTTGTAAAGGCATCAATCATTGGTAAAGAATATACACACTTACTTTCTTGCTCATCACCCACTAGAATTCTCTCTTAACTTTATTGTTCTTACTTTACTGTTCTCATTAGTATACATCGAGACCATCATAGCTCGAGGTCAGGACTTGCTCGCACACTAATTTGATTTAGCTTACTCTTTTAATGTATATGTTTGTCTTCTTGGTTATCAGTTAGTATTCGACTAAATCACGCATCTTTAAGACCTCAACACAAATTTAATTGTTACCCAATTTTAGGGTAAACAGTTTGGCGCCCACCGTGGGGCCTAAAGATAATAGTGATTGTTTCAGTGTTGATTTTGGTAACACGCGTTATTTTCACACTTGTTCTGGTCAAAGATTCATTGTTTTCAGGTTAAAACATGTCAAACTCACAAAACGCTCCCGTACACGGCAATGATGGTCCCGGATTTCATGGGGAAAACGATAATATAGTTGCTCCAGGAACCGGTGTACCACCGCTTAAACCCGGGGAAGTGCCGACTGCAGAACCAATCGATGTTAGTTCGCACATTGCTTTGAATGCGGACTTGCGCAGACCTCGGAGGAAGTATATGCGGGGAAGTTCGACCTACTGGTCAAGGAACACAGGGTGTAGGAGACGAGAGAGTTAGCCTCCAGGTAATCTTCGAGATGTTACAAGCTCAGCAGGTTGCTATCGCTCAGCTACAAAGTCAACATAAAACTCCGAGTGTGGTTGAACCAGAAATCACTCGTTGTACTGAGCTGGTGTCGGAAAGGTCGAACAGTAGCGGATCGGGGACCGACCCTACAATCATAAAAATGCTCGAAGAGCTCACTAAAAGAATCGAGTCGGGAGAAAAGAAGATTGAAGATAATGACAGAAAGGTGGAGACATACTACTGCCGAGTCGATCAAATACCAGGGGCACCCTCGATCTTAAAGGGTTTGGATTCAAAAAAGTTCGTGCAGAAGCATTTTCCTCAGAGTGCGGCCCCGAAGCCCATTCCAAAGAAGTTCTGCATGCAGGATATACTGAAGTACAACATAATTACCGATCCAAATGAAAATATCACTATGTACACGTGTGGTATAAAGGGAAATGACTTAGAGGACGATGAGATCGGGTCCGTTTAGTTGAAAAAGTTTTGGGAAACTTTATCTAAGGGAGAAATGATTTGGTATCACAACTTGCCGCCAAATTCCATCGATTCATTAATGATGTTAGCAAATTCATTTGAAAAAGCACACGTCGGGGCCACAAAGGTCGCAACAAGGAAATCAGACGTCTTCAAGATCAAACAAAGGGATAACGAAATGTTGAGGGAGTTCGTGTCTCGATTTCAGATGGAACGGATGGAGTTACCACCGGTCTCTGATGATTGGGTTTTTCAAGCTATTACCTAGGGGTTAAACGAGTGAATCTCGATAGCATCACGACAGTTAAAGCAAAATATGATTGAGTATCCAACTGTAACTTGGGCAGACGTGCACAATCGATATCAATCGAAGATCAAGGTCGAGAATGACCAGTTAGGAGCCCCTTCGGGTTCAGTTTATCCAAACATGCTAGCAGTTAAATCCCCGAGGGATACCGATAGGGAGCCGAGGTCGAACAGGGAACGATATCAACCATATACTGCAGAGCGAAGGAATAATGGCTCGGGACGCAATTCATCCCAGAATGATCCAAGAATTGATCGGGGAAAAAATCTCGGGGACTCATGAGTAAGAATGGATTTAAAAAGCATACCGATCCCGCTGAATCACCTCGATTATCGGAGTACAAATTCAGCGTCGATGCCTCGGGTATCGTTTCGGCCATTGGAAATATAAAGACACTAGGTGGCCCAGACCTATACAAACTGACCCCTCTCAAAGGTATCCTAACTTGATATGCAAATACCATGGCACACATGGCCATAGGACCTAAGACTGCAGACAGTTGAGAGATGAAGTAGCTCGATTATTTAACAAAGTCCACCTTCGAGAATTCCTTAGTGACAGAGCCAAAAATCACTTCAGGGAAAGAGACGCCAATAGAAAGAATGAGCAAGAGGAACCTCAGCATGTTATCCACATGATCGCTGGTGGGGTCGACATCCCACAAGGACGTGTCTTCAATCGCACCAAAGTATCGATCACAAGGAGAAACGGACCCGAAACTACATGTATGAAGAAACCCTTACATTCACCGACGAGGAGACATAAATCCTATCTCAGCCGCACAACGACGCCCTGGTAATTTCTCTTTTGCTAAATAAGATTCAGGTTAAACGTGTTCTTGTGGATCCAGGTAGCTCGAAAAATATAATCAAGTCGAGGGTCGTAGAGCAGATCAGACTGCTAGATCAAATTGTACATGCATCTCTAGTCTTAAACGAATTCAACATGGTTAGTGAAACAACAAAAGGAGAGATAATCCTACCAGTGAACGTAGCCGGGACCATCCATGACACAAAATTTCATGTTATCGAAGGTGATATGAGGTACAATGCACTGCTCGGAAGGCCGTGGATCCATAACATGAGGGCGGTATCGTCGACCCTTCAGCAAATGATGAAGTTTCCAATAATAGATGGTGTGAGAATAGTTTACGGAGAACATCACGCAACAAAGGAAATGTTTGCAGTCGACGAGCTGACACCGATGCCAACACCTTCGACCTCAGGAAAATCGAACATCAAAGACAAGCAGATGGCTAAATAGGAATCACCATCCCCAGCCTCGATCGAGCCAGAGGAACAAGTATCAAAGAAGAAGAAGAAGAAGAGGACTTCCTTACCCCTCGAACTTTCGTTGTTCCCGAGGAATCAGATGCAACCAAGTCAACGGTCGAGGAGCTGGAACAGGTGATACTGATCGAGCATCTACCCGAACGGAAGGTAAACCTGGGAACCTAATTAACCCCCGAACTCAGGAAAAAACTCATTCAATTCCTTATCAATAACATAGATTTCTTTGCTTAGTCCCATTTAGACATGACAGGGATCCCACCGGAGATAACAACACATCGGCTAAGTCTCGACCCCAGGTTTAAACCAGTGAAGCAAAAGAGAAGACCCCAGTCCGAGATGAAACAAGCATTTATAAAGGACGAGGTAACTAAACTTCTCAAAATAGGGTCCATTAGGGAAGTAAAATACCCCAAACGGTTAGCCAATGTAGTCGTAGTCCCTAAAAAAGGGAACAAACTTAAAATGTGTGTGGATTACAAGGATTTGAACAAGTCATGTCCTAAAGACTCTTTTCCACTGCCTAACATCGATCGTATGATCGACGCCATGGCCGGCCATGAGATACTTACCTTTCTCGATACCTATTCTGGGTACAATCAAATTCAGATGAACTCGGAGGACTAGGAAAAGACCTCATTTATCACCAAGTATGGAACGTATTGTCATAAAATGCCTTTCAAACTAAAAAATGTAGGAGCTACTTACCGACGCCTAGTAATTAAGATTTTCGAAGAACAAATAGGTAAATCAATGGAAGTTTACATTGATGACACGTTAGTTAAGTCCCTGCATGCAGAGGACCATTTGGCTCATTTGCAGGCAATGTTCGAGATTTTGAGAAAATACAACATGAAACTTAACCCCGAGAAATGCGCTTTCGGGATCGGTTTGGGAAAATTCCTCGACTTCATGGTGTCGAATAGGGGGATCGAGATCAACCCCGATAAAATTAAATCCATCGAATACATCACCATTGTGGACAGTGTAAAAGTCGTACAACGGCTAACCGGGCGGATAGCTACTTTGGGCCGATTTATCTCGAGGTCGTTAGATCGGAGTCACATGTTCTTCTCCTTACTCAAAAAGAAAAATGATTTCGTATAGAACCCGTAACGTCAACAAGCATTAGAGGAATTAAAGCGGTACTTTTTGAGCCCACCCCTGCTCCACACTCCGAATGCGGATGAAAAGCTATACTTATACTTGGTTGTGTCCGAAGTAGCGGTAAGTGGTATACTAGTTCGAGAAGAGAAAGGTACGCAATTTACTTTTTATTATGTAAGTCGAATCCTAGGAGATGTTGAAACTAGGTATATGCACTTAGAGAAGTTAGCACTTGCATTAATAAGCGCATCTAGAAAATTAAACCCATATTTTCAGTGTCACCCCATATCTGTGTTAACCACTTATCCTCTCCGAAATGTTTTGCACAAGCCCGAGTTATCAGGCCAAATGGGCCATCGAACTTGGCGGGTACGATATCGAATATCAACCCTAAATGGCCATCAAGTCTCAAATCTTAGCTGACTTCGTGGCTGATTTTACGCCAACCCTCGTACCCGAAGTGGAGAAGGAAATTCTAATAAAATCGGGTACGTCATTGGGGGTATGGACCCTTTTCCCGGACATAGCCTCGAATGTGAAAGGGTCCGGGCTCGGCATTGTCTTAAAACTGCCTACGAGTAGCACTATTAGATAATCTATCAAAACTCCTAGGTTGACTAACAATGAGGCCGAGTACGAGGCCATGGTTGCAGGTCTCGATTTAGCTAAAATCCTGGGGGAGGAGGTCATCGAGGCCAAGTGTGACTCTCTGTTGGTGGTAAACCAAGTGAACAAAAGCTTTGAGGTTCGGGAAGATAGGATGCAAAGGTATTTGGACAAGTTACAAGTAACATTGCACCACTTCAAGGAGTGGACCCTAGATCACGTGCCTCGAGAACAAAATGGTGAGGCCGATGCACTTGCAAATTTGGGGTCATCGGTCGAAGAAGAAGATATAGCCCCGGGAACTATCGTCCAATTATCGAGATTTGTGGTCTAGGAGGGTCACGCCGAGATAAACTCCACAAGCTTGACTTGGGATTGGATGAATAAATATGTTGAATATTTAAAGCACGGAAAGATCCCTTCAGATCCTAAAGAGTCGAGAGCCTTACAAGCTAAAGCAACCCGATCCACATTGGATGAAGATGGAACGTTGAACATGAGGACTTTCGATGGACCATTTACGGTATGCTTAGGACCAGGGAACACCGATTATGTTCTGCGAGAAATCCACAGAGGTACTTGTGGGAATCACTCCGACGCTGACTCTTTGATTCATAAAATTATTAGAGCTGGGTACTACTGGGATATCATGGAAAAAGACACTAAGGAGTTTGTTCCAAAATGAGATAAATGCCAAAAGTTTGCACCAATGATCTATCATCTCGGAGAACAACTCCATTCAGTCCTATCCCCATGGCCATTCATGAAATGGGGGATGGACATCATTGGTCCCCTGCCAGCGGCACCAGGTAAAGCTAAATTCATTTTTTATGACTGACTACTTTTCTAAATGGGTGGAAGCATAGGCCTTCGAGAAGGTAAGATAAAAAGAGGTCATAGACTTCATATGGGATCACATCGTGTGTCGGTTCGAGATACCCACTAAAACCGTATGCGACAACGAGAAGCAATTCATCGGCATCAAGGTAACAAAGTTCCTCGAAGAACACAAAATAAAAAGGATCTTATCGACACCATATTACCCAAGCGCAAACGGACAAGATGAATCCCCGAACAAGACTATTATCCAAAACTTGAAGAAAAGGTTGAGTGACGCTAAGGGGAAATGGAGAGAGGTTCTGCCCGAGGTCCTTTGGGCATACCAAACGACATCAAAGTACAACACAGGGGAAACTCTGTTCTCCTTGGTATATGGATTCGAGGCCTTAATACCAGTCGAGGTTGGAGAACCTAGCACCAAATTTTGGTATGCAACGGAGGAATAAAACCACGAGGCTATGAACACTAGCCTCGAGCTATTGGATGAAAAATGAGAAGTTGTGATTATTCGGAATGGCCGCAAAGAAGCAAAGAATCGAGAGATATTATAACAGAAGGGCCAATCTTCGCCACTTCAGAATCAGGGACATAGTTCTAAGGAAAGTCACCCTAAATACCCGAGACACAAACGAGGGGAAACTAGGCCCGATTTGGGAAGGTCCATATCAAGTTATTGATATCATCGGAAAGGGATCTTACAAACTCGGCACGATGGAAGGCAAACAATTTCCAAACAATTGGAATGTATCAGTACTCAAACGATGTTATTGCTGAGGTATGACTTTCTCCTTATTTCCATTTGCATTCGAGTCTAACTCATTACAGATGTTCGATCGAAGACGTCAAGGGCACCCTTCTACACGAATACCTTAGGTTTTAAAGCACGTATTGCACTTTTTTTCCTCAGATCGGGTTTTATCCAAATGGGTTTTTCCGGCGAGGTTTTTAATGAGGCAACAACTATATACTACCTAAGGGGAACTCAATAGTATCCAAGGCTTATTTTCAACCAACCTCGAATACTGGGGGGGAAATCACCCTCGGAGGCTATATTTTCGAGAAAAATACTTCACGCCAAAGAGGGCCTCGATAGGAAAACTTTGTAATGGGCCAAACGGTCAGACAAACCGTGTCCATATAGAATAGCCGAGCCCCGATGGCAAAACATGTATGCATTTATGAATTATTCAAAGAATCATTCTTTCTATATTGAACATTTTGTGTCTCGAAGAAATGTGCATCTATACGAGCTCCATACTTGTGATTCTTTATGAGAAACGACTCAAGAGCCAAATCACAAATATACCTCAAATAATCGGGGACTGTCATTGACAATTAGCACATTCGAGCTGACTAACTCAAATTCGTAAGACCTCAAAGAGGCATCCCCCGACGTAAAGGACAAGGCCATCGCACTCGGGGATTAACATTTCGAGCAAGTTCGAAATGCTATCGGGAAACAAGCCCAAGAGGCACACACGAAGGCTACAATCATACTAAAGGCTACGGCCGAAATAACGCGGCTCGGAGACATCCGAATTCCGCAATAAAAACAGGTCTTCAAATAATTTGAAAAACTTGTTAAATAAAGGCTACCCTCGACAAAATAATCAAAGGGCTTCGATAAACTCAGCCCTCAAGAAACCTCAAGAGGTATCAAATTAGTTACATGCAAACTTGTGTTGAGGCACTGAAAACAAAGGGGTTCTGATCGACACTAAACCCTCAAAAAATCCAATGGGTAAAAAATACATGCCAAGGCATAAATATAAAGAAATAAGGGCCAATACACTTAGGGTTCGATATCTTGTTCTCACCTCATCCGTACCCAAGGGTTCGATTATCCCGAGCCTAAATAAATATTTTGATTATGGCTCAAAAACTCGCCATTATCCAACATAAAGGGTCTATACCCCGAAGGTTCGAACTTTATTCGAACTCGACCACGACAAAGAAACTTTTCGAGACAGAATCTCAAATATACCATTAAAAGAATGAAATTATTGCGAGAATTTTAAGGCAAGAAATATTGAGAAGACATTCAAGGAAGTTTCTTCTTTTATATATACTTAAGAAAGAGATATGTACAAGGATTCGACAAAAGGGAAAATACAAAAAGAGAAAGAAAATTCCTATCTACGCCTTGGGGCTGGTCTTTCCCTCGGGAGCAGCTTCTCCTTTGGGAGCAACTTCTTCTTCGGGCACCTCCTCGTTATCAGACCCACCTTGGTTGCCTTCACCATCATCGTCATCGTCGGAGGAGACAAGAAATCTGGCATCGTCTTTCATCGCCCTTGCTTGAGCTATCTCTTCAGCAAAGTCGAAACCTCTAGCATGAATTTCTTCTAGGGTCTCCCTCCGAGATTGGCACCTGGCCAAGTCATTAATCCGCTTTTCCCGGTCGGAAGCTTCCCTCAGCTCCGTTTGAGCAGCCTCGGTGTCCCTTAAATACACGACAATGGTTTTATCAGTCGTGACCTTCATCTTCTTGGCCTCAGCCGTGGCTTCAGAAACCTTGGCCCCAGACTTGGCAAGTTCGACCTCGAGCTCGGCGATCCTTTCGTCCTGGGCCGTACCACTTTCTTTGACACCCCTGAGCTGGGTCTCAACCGATTCTAGTTTGGCTAATGCATCTTCTTTATCCGTAGCAAGACGGTCCATCTTTTCCCTCCACTGGGTGCACCCAGCATTAACCCGATCGACCTCACCTCGAAGTTTCCCCATCGTCTCCAATTTTTGCTGCAGCTGAGACATTGAAGTGTTAGCCTCAACAATTGGGACGAGAAGACCATACTCTTTCAAAACGACATTTACCTGCTTCTCTAGCTCGGCCTCATACTCGCGAGCCTTGGCCAACTCTGCCAGAAGGTCTCTGACCTCCTCCTCCTTTCAACTGCAAAGGAGCTTCAGGGCCTTTCCTTCACCCAAGGACTTGTTAAGCTCAGCCTCACATTGGCTCGGGTCGGCCCTAAATTTGGCAAAGGCCTACACAGAAATAGAGTTATCAGTTAAGGTAAGGTGAGAAAAAGGAAATTGCGACGTTAAGAATTAATGCTTACCTTAGAAAAGAGACGTTGGGCCTCTTCGAAGATGGTAGATGCGTCGTTGAGGTCGACATCATAGACCCCAGTAAAGCAATCCCGGAAAGGATCGTCCTCACCGAGGACTCCGCTTAAGTCAGGTGTTCTCAGGGCTCGGGCTTCCCTTATGGCGTCCTCGGAGCCGGTAACGATGGAGAGTTACCTATTGCCATGGCCCCGGGCAGATCGCCCGAGGCGCTCTTTTCGGCCAAGGGGACTTCGGAATCTTCCCTCTTTGGTGTGCTTGTTGAAGGCCGAGAAACAATCAGGACCTCAGGGGATTCGAGGGCTTTGACCACATCTTTCTTCGGAGTTTCCTCACCACGAGGCAAGATCTATGGCTTAGAGGTTTTGGTGGTCTCGACTGGCTTTTTGGTTCGGGCCACCAGCGCCAAATCTGCACCCCCATCTTCTTCATCATCTAGGAGCTGGTGGACTGAGTCTATGTCCACGGGAATGACGATCCTCCTACGTCTCCGAGCAGGGCCCGTTTTACTTTGAGGGTCTTCGGGCTTCGAATACCTTTTTCTCTTATTCCTTCTTCGATTTTGGAATCGGGGACTCGATCCCTTCCGTAGGAGGGGCCGACCTTATTTCAGATAAGTCCCTAATGCCTACATAAACAAAAAACTAGGTATGAGAAAAGAAATGTCTCTGATAAAGAAGAAAACGTTAGGAATTTACCATGATGTTTGGCTTCCCATTTGCCCTCGCCAAGTCACGCCAACGACGTTCATCATACAAGAAGGTCGCAGCTAGTTTCCGGACCTAGTCCTCGAGATCGGGGATCGCATGGGGCATCCAAGCGACAGTTGCAAGTAAAGATAAGGGCGTCATGTAATGCACAATAAAAATATAGAAAATTACTGGGGAACAACTTCGCTTACGATCGAAGTTCCACTTTTCTGGAATGACATTTTCTCCTCGGGGATGATTTCGCTGGTCCTCACTCAAATAAATCGGCTACTCCAGCCCCGATATTTATCCTCGTCATTGCTGGCAAAGAAGGACTTGGTTGACAGGCGTTGGAGCTTAATCATCCCTCGAAAAAGCTGAGGTCGGTACAAATGGATAAGATGATTGAGAGTGAACTCGAGCCCCTCGGCCTTGCTGGAAAAGTAGCGAAGCATGATCACTATTCGCCAGAAAGAGGGGCGGATCTGACCAAGGGTGACTTGGTATCTTCTACAGAAGTTGATCACGATTGGATCGAGGGGACCCAGTGTGAAGGGGTAAGTGTAAACACTTAGGAACCCCTCCATGTGGGTGGTAATGCTCTCCTCGAGGATGAGGATCCGTACCACGACCCCATCCCCCCAACCACAATCATTTTTCATGGCGTCGAGGTGTTTCTCCGTTATCGGGCAGATATACCTCGATGCATGTTAACATCGGCCAGGAACCGCGGGAGGATTTTCAACGTTGAAATCTTTCTTTAAGGTGCAGGCGCCGGGAACGGTCTCGTGAAGGGCCCGACCGGACAGTAAGAGGAGGAGAAAATTTTCTCTTTTTGGGGAATAGTTTTTGAAGTTTTCGCCATTACTTCAGGTTAAAAGAAGCGGAAAGAGATAGGGTTAGATGATTTTGGCATTAAAGGGCGAATAAGCAAGTAACGAAGGAGAGAGAGATGAAGAGAAGAAGAGATCAAAGAAATTGCAAAAAGGAAGTGAGTCCTTGGTCGAACGAGGAACCCTGTATTTATAGGCAAGCGGCGACGTTAATGACCGACCGCTACTGGCACGCATTTAATGTTTTGGGGAAGCGAACCGACGGGACGTTTCAGTTACCTCGAACGCTTACGTCACGGGGATGACATCATCATCAGGGACTCCGGAAACCCGATGCCCAAATCGTTTCCTATCATTCTATTCTAAGAAACGCGGGGACTATCTGTATACGGTCGAAATCAAATATGCCCGATTTCATGGGCTCGGGGAGTCGTTTCAAGCCCGAGTTCAGGATGGATCATGCTCGAGCCCGATGGGTCGAGCTCAAGCTGATGACGAAGTGCAAGGCTCGAAGATCGAAGTATACGATGAATACCGAGGCCGAGTATGACCAACCCCGAGATAATACTGTTATGGATTTGTAACAAAAAGAGCAAGATTCTCGCAATGGCACAAAGATCAAGGCGTAAATTCCATAATGGATTTGTACGAATTCGTACTAGGCAGTTAGACAACTGTCAAATTAGATTCCTTATTAAAAACAGAAATGTACCTTATTTATGATCACCCCCCCTTATTATATAAAGGGAGGGCTCACTCATTTGTAAATGCATCAATCATTGGTAAAGAATATACACACTTACTTTCTTGCTCATCACTCACCAGAATTCTCTCTTAACTTTATTGTTCTCATTAGTATACATCGAGACCATCATAGCTCGAGGTCAGGACTTGCTCGCACACTGATTTGATTTAGCTTACTCTTTTAATGTATATGTTTGTCTTCTTGGTTATCAGTTAGTATTAGACTAAATCACGCATCTTTAAGACCTCAACACAAATTTAATTGTTACCCAGATTTTAGGGTAAATAGTTTGGCCCATCGTGGGGCCTAAAGATAATAGTGATTGTTTCAGTGTTGATTTTGATAACACGCGTTATTTTCACACTTGTTCTTGTCAAAGATTCGTTGTTTTCAGGTTAAAACATATCAAACTCACAAAACGCTCCCGTACACGACAATGATGGTCCCTAATCATAGCTCGAGGCCAGGACTTGCTCGCACACTAGTTTGATGTAGCTTACTCTTTGAATGTATATGTGTGTCTTCTTGGTTATCAATTAGTATTGGACAAAATCACGCATAGTTAAGACCTCTTCTCAAAGTCCGTACCTGTACCGAAGAGACCAGACCTTGGGAAGGCATCACCTATGCTAGAAGGCTTAACAGTCCTCCTTATTAACAGCCCAGATCTGTTTTGTGCTCGGCTTGATGCTATCTCAGATGTCCATTCAAAAAGAGCTATTGGGGGCATACAAATTTAATTGTTATTCAGATTTTAGGGTAAACAATTCTCTTGTCTATATATCTATATATATATATAGGTTGATCGACAATATTCCGGGCCTTATTTTGAGGTGTTTTTCTCCCTTCATTTTTTTTTGGGGGGGGGGGGGGGGGGGGTAAGGGGGTGGAGCTTTTGCATACTCAGTTTTCTACATAATAACGTTCCTTGTTTGCTCCATCATATGGTGTAACCTTGTGGATGAAGCGTTCAATGATTTTAACTGAAATTTTTGCAACCTGGAGCTCAATGAACAACGTCGGTCGTCGTGTGTTCTGCTGTTGGAAAATTATAACTTTCATCTTCTTTTGGAGTTTGAAAGATGTTTTAAGTGTTCCACTGGTATGCTGATCGAAAATGAAAATCTTTTTAGGATAAGATTGTACTGCCTTGGAAGTTACCATTGATAAAGAAACAAGAGAGTATATTGACTAGCCCTTTGACAAAGCTCATTTCCTCCTGGCTCAGTTATGAGCTCTGTTTAAGAACATCTTTAATCCCAAAGATTCATAGTATCCACAAAATTGCATGATACAAACATATAACCACTAACAGGAAGAACTATAAGAACCCCCCACCTCTTTTTTTCCCAGTAACAGACACTAATACAAACGTAGATTACAAGCCATTGTCAACTTCCAGGAAAGTAGGGACAGAACAAGAAAAAGAAAAAGAAAAGACATTGCCAATCAAGCAGTCAGCTATATGATTCTAATGTCCCTCGGTTACTCCACCATTACATCCGCGGAAGCTTCTGTAGCTTGTTTATTATAATTCCTTTTTCCCTTTCCTGTAACACATGGATTTGTAGTCAATAAGCGAAATGAAAGAAGAGTCTCTAGTCCAATAGTCCATCCAGAATTAGAATGTAAAATAGCAACTCTATAGGAACTTGCCTTTCTTCTTCAATTGCTTCAATTTAAATTTTGAGCTCTTCATGGGAAATTTAACAGGAGTTCTATTGGCATCTTGAGTTTTCCCTGAATTCACTAGGAAATCCCGAAAATGTCTATCAGTTACATGGATCAGCCCCTTTCAAGGAGAGGACAGAACAGAAAATAAAGCAGATCATATAACAACCAAACACATCATTGAACTTTTAACATTTTCACATGAAGCATTAACTCTACATTTGTAAACATAAAGAGTAGAGCAACAAAAAGATAAACTCTTTCCTACTGAACTAGCAACCTCAGCTCAATATAAGAAATTGATTAGCATCAACATTGTAGCTCTCTACCCTAGAATAGGTCCAAGTCACTACGTTCTGAATTCTAACTATTAAATCCCCTCCGCCAAAGAATTATACTGTGCAAACAGGGTAAAAATACTATCTTTTGGTTATATATAAACTTTAGAATCCTGTTAACACAAGCAAAATTCTAGAGTAGTGATAAAGCAAGTTCAAAAGTAGCTTTAGGTCAATTTAAATCCCCTTATATAAATTTGTGGTTCTGCCACTGGCTCGAATAGCAAATGCAATTGCACCCACTGCTCTCTTGAAGCAGTGGCCTCGAACACACAACACACAACACACAAGCTCATAAGCAAAATGCTGCGGGTTCGAACACCCTGCTTAAGCACTAGGTCCGGAGAATCAGCTACAGCAGTAAATAACTTACCATCAGCAGCATCAGCTACTGCCATCTCCACATCCTGCATTGTAATCACCCCCTTTTCTATAGCCTCCTTTTGGTCCTGATTCACATTATTCACAAGCCTCAAATCACAAATTTGCACCTTTATATACATAAATATTAAAAATAAGAGAAGGAACCAATATTGATTACAGTTTACAGACCCTGCGCCATTTCTTGAACAGCTTGCGTTTTCGCTTGCCGGAGATGGAAAGGGGCTGCGACTTCTGCTTCAGCTTACGGGTATTTGGGTCCCCATGTTTTGCTCTCTTACTCTCTGCGATTAACGCTCTCCTCTTCTTCTGCACCTCGTTAAATTTCGCCATTACGTTATCTCGCCTTCACCTTCAATACTCTTTCGTCTTAAACCCTAGTTATTTTTCCTCTGCCGCTTTATACGTGTATACGTTGACCCGGTTTATGTATCGACCCGGTTCACACGCCCGTTCTATTTTTTGGTATTGTGTAAATAATATAATGAATAGTGATTTTCGATTAGTGACTTTCGATTATACACTCAAAAATATACTATTATTTTAATTTCTTATTGTTGGTCTTTAAGCTTAGTCTAGCTTAATTTTAAGTTTGGTGTAGCTTAAAGAGAGTGAACAGAAAATGGTGGGAAAAAAAATGAAGGGAAGTGAAATTTTGAATTAGTGCACTTTGTCCGTCATTGGAAGAAGGAAAGAAAATCTATGTGTAGAGAAGCTCTTCTTCTAGCTCTTAAAGAGTTGAGAAGAAGGCAAGCCTCGCGCCGTCGTTGTCGTCGCTCGCTCGGCTCGGCTTCGGATTCGGATTTGGATTTGGTCAAAGATTGGTTGATTAATCTTTTTGGACAAAATTCTTTTCAAATTATTAATTAATTAATGGAAAAAAAATTCAAATTCGGAATGACCCGCGACCCGGCCCGTTTTCTTTCCCGAATTATTTTTAAATCCGTTTAAAATTTCCCGCAATATTCATACCTGTTCAAAACAGCTATGGCTATTCTGAAAGGATTCACACCTGTTCCAACAACTATGACTATTCTGAAAGAAAATTGGCTATAAATATACCTTGAATCCCAGAATTTTTACTTACTAAATTTTCTCATCTTCTTCTTCTTCTTCTGCACAAAATATTCCAGTGTGTTTTACAGCCTTCGAGTGGTTAACTGTTCACCGGCGTTTTTGGTACCGATATGCTGGTGAGTTAAATCGTTCTATCCTGGGAGGATATATTCCAACACCTCGGCTGCTTGAGGGGAATAATTTCCTTAAGGACACACTGTGTATTCAGTGGGCTCGGTTTATTCTTATATTATTTTTCATAGAAAAAAAACTAAGGACGCCTGGACTAGCGCGCTCGCGCTCAGCTCGCGCTAGTCAGGTTTCTCACTGTCCATGGTATATTCCACTAGCGCGACCACACTAATCCCGCGCTAGAGCCCGCACTAGTGAGGTTTCATACTGTTTCTGTATTTTTCATAAATTATTATTATTTTATTTTACAGCAATACAAATTATTAACAATCTTAAGGAAATTATATTTTTATTATATTCTATATTCTATTTGTGGAGATTAAAAACCTTTGTGTTTTTTACTCCGTCTGAATTTTACTATTCTGATTTGAAGATATAAAAACTTCATCAGAATTTTGAAATTCAGAAAACGATTTGAAGAATATAAAAACTTCATCGTTTTCTGTGAAACACTATATAAAAACTTTGATTTTTATTTATTATACATACTGTTTATTTGATTACAGTATTGTTTATTGTTCTGGTTTTGCCATTGATTGAACTCTTCTGTTGTTGTCAGTGAGAAATGGCAATTGATAACGGAAGTTCTTCTGAGACTGTTGCGGCAACGGGATAGCCTCGTCAAGCCGGAGTGCTGTTCCACCGGCAGAAAAATCGGGAAAATTTTCTGGAGCCAACTTCAAAGGATGGCAGCAAAGGTTGTTCTTCTGCGGACATGCCAGACAATGAAAAGTTCATAATTGTTGAGGCGTGGAAGCAGGCAGATTTTCTTTGCAAAGGCAATATTTTAAGTGCTTTAGAGGATGACTTATAGAATGTGTACAGTGCGATAAATACTTCGAAAGAATTATGGGACGCACTTGAGAGGAAGTACAAGACAGAAGATGCATGCTTGAAGAAGTTCGTGGTTTCCAAGTTTCTAGACTATAAAATGATACACAACAAACCTGTGGGAACCCAAGTTCAGGACCTTCAACTTATTTTTCATAACCTTATTGCTGAAGGTATGGTCGTGAATAAAGCATTTCAAGTGGCTGCAATGATTGAAAAGTTGCCTCCTTCGTGGAGATACTTCAAGAACTATCTCAAACACAAGCGCAAAGAAATGAAGTTGGAAGATCTTGTGATTCGTCTCAAAATTGTGGAAGACAATAAAACAGCCGAGAAGAAGTCTCGTGGAAATTCAACGATCATGGGAGCTAATAT